>CAJUYH010009489.1:0-13662 GCA_910591685.1 Galerucella tenella
TAAATCGTCTATACACACATCCAAAAATCATTTCAAGAAAATCACAAACCCGTAAATTTGCAAATCCAAAATCGCACAATACTAAGCAATTGTAAAACTAACTATAAATCTCTAAATTCCCTTCACCCATGCGTGTGTATTTGATTCACTCGGACATTCTTAAGCACGAAAATTGAAAACGCATCCCTTAGAGGCATTTCGTTTTCTTCACCGAAAAAGAAAAATGTGTTATATTATATTATTATAAAGAAATAATTTCTTCACGTCTAGATGGTTAGCAATACAAACCCTAAAATAAAAATACTATAAATTGTAAGAGATTGTATCTCTGTAAAGGTTAACAATGAAGAGCCCGAGCCAAAAATCTATTCAAAGTTTTTAAAAGACAGACCAATGTTTGGTTAGCTGCCGTGGCTTTAACCAACACAATAATGTCCCTTTTAACGTCTTTCAAAAAAAAAAAATCCGAGATGAGATCTGCGATTAGATAGAGTTCCATTTTTTTTTTTTTCGATTACAATCTTCAATCAGCAGATGGCGTACTGATATATCCTGTAAGAATAAAACTCTTGTCCTTTCAATCTCTGCCGATCGAAGGAGCTGATAACGAGTTGTATGGGCAACAAAAGGATTTTTTTTGTACTTGGAAGGCATTCAAGTTGACGTATGGTGTCGGATAACATTATCTCTCAAGATTATCGATCTTAATTACTTATACTGATAAAATTATCCACGTTAATTTTTTTTACCTTGATAATCATCTACCGCTTCAGATGACTTCCACCGTCTTTTACAATGCGGCAAATTTTTATTTATATTTAGATAATATTAACACTTAATTTGCATCACGTGCTCACAGTATGGTTTGATATTTTTGGTGTTTAAAAGCTTTTAAATCGTTGACACAAGAAGGAAGCATCCTTTCATTTTGCCACTTGAAGAAGATTAGGTTCAGGAAATTACCACTTAAATTTAGTCACAGAAAATTATTTTTCTATCGTATTTTAAAACACCTTGAAATGAGTTAATGCTCCTACTTGAATTTGTAAGTAGTTAATTTTCACAAGATTTTTAGACTATTTCATTAATTTGCTAATATTTTTTAAAAAAATACTCTTTCATCCTAACTTTTTTTAATAATGGAACCTTGGGAGGTCTTGAATGATCTCAGAAATTTTTTCTCAATATCTTTCTTGCGTTTTGATAAAAAATTGATTTGTTTATTCATTTATTTAAAAAAAAAGTCTGGTTTTTACTGGTGTGATCAATTTTCCTGATTTCTGGAAAATGATTGGATTTTAGTAAAAATCAAAGTACATTTGAAAACTAGACACTCTAAGCATTAAAATGATGTGCATTGAAAAGAAATATAAAGGACGATAAATTTTTAAATCGGGCTTGTTCCACAGATTGTACAGAATCTCCGAAAACGGCTGAAAAATGTAAATAAACAAATCAATTTTTCATCAAAACGCAAGAAAGATGTTTAAAAAAAATTTCTGAGATCATGCAGAACCTCCCAAGGTTCCAATATAAAAAAAATTAGGATTAAAAGACTATTTAAAAAAATATACAGTGCTATTCAAAAGTCCCCTCCCCTCCTCGTATCTTTTGAACGGCTACACTTACATTAATAAAATTTAGTGGGTGAAAATAAAGTTTTGTAAACTTCTCTACAAATGGTAACGGGTGACGTAGTAGTGAAAGATAACGTCACAGTGCCATTCTGGCCAATAATTTTAAATAGGACCTTATGGCAAGTGATATCTCGTTTGAAACGCATTGACATTGGCTACATAACCATATTAATTTTGTTTGGGCTTAAACTAATTTTGAAGGATAAATTGAATAAATACCAAAATTATTGAAATTATTTTTTTAAATTTAATTAATCAAATATCAACAATGGATTCTTATAGCAAGTGTTCGAAATGTGCTCCGTCTTCTTCCTGACAGTAATACATCCTATTCTTGTCGTACTCGTTCGAATGTGTCAGCTGAAATTGCATTGCATTCTTCAATAATTCTTTCTTTCAAAACGCCAATGCTATCTGGTGCCGTAGTATAAACCTTGGATTTCAAGTACCCCCATAGAAAAAAATCTAAAGGTGTCAGATCTAGTGACCGAGGTGGTCATTCTATAGGACCTCGCCGGCCGATCCATCTACCTCGATATTCTTCATCCAGGTAACGTCTTACTGCGCCATAATAATGTGCAGGAGCACCATCTTGTTGAAATGTTATTTCCAGATGGCCGAATTCATCTGGATTATCTTCCAGAATTTCAAGAATTAACGGCTCAATTGCATTTTGTAACATCTCCAGATACACTTCACCGCTTAAATTTGAATTTAGGAAAACAGGACCAACTATGTGGTTTCCCTAAATACCTGCCCTAACATTAATTTTTTCTGGAAATTGGATATGCTGTTCACGAAAGGTGTGAGGATTTGTGTCACTCCAATACCTTACAATTTGTGTATTCACATTTCCATTGAGGCAAAAAGTACTTTCGTCACTAAAACAAATTGTTTTTGTGTAATGTGGGTTTTGACTAATTTTATTTGTCATACATTCACAGAATTCGAGTCTTCTGTCGGAGTTGTCATCCGAAAGGTGGTGCACCATTTTTAACTTGTATGGATGAAATTTATTTTTAGCCAACACTCTGTACTGTACTTTTACTTACTTCACAGATAGACGCAACTTTAGTTGAAGAGGAAGTAGGGTTTACTACCATTTCAGCAACTATAACAATTTTTTTATCATCACTAAATGTTGGCCGACCAGATCGTTTGGCATCTTGAACACTACCTGTTGCTTCAAACTTGTGAAGAAGCTCCCTCAAATAAGTTCTCGAGATAGGGCGATCTGGGTATCTCTCATTAAATAAACGTTCCGCTTCATGGAGATTCTTTCTAGATTCACCAATTATTAAGATAGCTACTTTTTCGGTTTGAGTACGTACCATTTTGCCTATGTAAACTCTCAAACGTCTCGTTAAGCAATAATAAAATTAAATTTTTAAGCTATTCAGAAAAACTTTGCAAAGCAACAAATACTATTAAATTGAAAACGTCAATTTTTTTGACAACTAACCAGGGGTGGACTGAAAAATCTTCAATATTTAGATGTGAAATAATAATTTTGGTATTTATTTAATTTATCCGTCAATATACTGAACTAATAATGGTCTGTAATTTTATTTGCTGAAATAAGTGAAGTCCTTCTTAATGGTCTATCCCATGTGTTTACCAATTTTGCAAATTAATCACTCTAATTTTATATTTTTTCATTTTCTTTCACCGATAAATTGATTTGTAGAAAAAATACTTTCCTGGTTGTTCATTTATTTTAAAAATGTGTACAGTAAAATCACTTTGACCAAAACAAACTACACAGAAGCAGCTGTCCTTCCTTGTATTTGTTAAAAATATTTCAACTTATTTACGTTTGTTTTGCATTTAGTTTGACACGTATTGGCCTATAGCTTTATTTTCTTCTTTTGTGGTTCATCTTTACTGCAAATAAAAGCTACGCATGTGGTAAAGCGTTTATAAAGAAAAATCTTTCGATGGTTTCGGTGTCGTGTAGAGTGCCCTATTTATTGATTTAATTGTTAGTTATCTCGAAAATATTCGAAGAAAAGACATACATCACTCTTAGAAGACTTTATTCATAGAAATTTATTTCAATTTGTCCATTTGAAGTGAAAATATGTTCAAAATGAAAAACAGTGGGAAGAATTGGAAAATGTTCGGTATAAATTTAGGCTTGAACCGTTTTTCCCATTGTATATTATCATAGACTAATAAAGATACAACAATCATAACTTCTGAAAATCCCCTCCAGTCAAACTAGTGGCCTACATAGAAGACACGAAATTTCTTGGATGGAATTAGATACCATAGGAAATGATCCAAAGATTCAGTTCCAGTGGCTCTGCTCCTCATACGAGGATGTATTGATATCTAGTTAGCCTAAACTAATTCCGTGTATAAACAAAATATTGTGTTACAACAGCAACGAACAATAACTCATTAGAAGTGTCAGTGTGAAGTTGGATGTTGAAAAAGTCACGCAATAAATTAAAAGAAAAAAGATGTTCACCGAAATTGTGAAAATCGAAAAATTGGAGTATCGAGCCATCATCAAGTACCTGTATTAAAAAGGGTTAAGAGGTAAGCAGATTTACGAAGATATGCTTAAAACCATTGGTGATCAATATCCTTCGTCCTATCCAAAACCTAAGAATTTTCGTGTCAGAGCAAGAAGAAAAATTTTTTTTGAAAGGTCTAGAGATGTTGCAGGTTCGCTCTAATAAATGTATCCAATTAAGAGGAGAATATGTTGAGTAATAAAATATTTTGACATTGAAATTTTGTTTGGTTCTATAGTAGGCTAAGAATTTTTCAATATACATATGTATATCTTGAGCCTTCACCTGTTTTCTTGCACTGAGTGAAATACAGTATTATTTTGCCATGTTTTTCTCCACTAAAATTCCAAGTCTCATCCAAAACCTTTGCTTTTTTCTATCTTCTACGACTATTTATAAGTAGTCTTTAGATAAAATATTCTGTATTGTATCAAATAATTAAAGATATTTTCTTCTTTATCAAGATTTTGATAATTAACACGTATTCCAGTAGCCCTCATATTAGTTACATTCACTGATTGAATTAAAACGATAGTGAAAAGCATAATAATTAAGCTTCCGTGGGTCCGGAGACCCATTATATTTATCTTTTTAACATCTAATGATTATTTTACAAGAGTAATGATGTAGACTTGACGGGCGAAAATGTTGATAATTGCTGCTTGTCTCATTGATAGATATACGTATATATATTCGTAAATATGGGGCCAAAGATAATAGTATAACCTAAGCTCAGAGACGTATTCAATTGTACCTTTTATTTTTCAAATTTTATAAAGTAAAGTTTGTGATAAACTCTTTTTATTATTCCATAGTTGAGGTAAAAGAATTTTGTTGCTAATTTCATTATTTCATACAGTGTGACCCATTTTGTTTGGAAGCACCCCTGAACTTTTTTCAAATTCTTGTTGTAATAACTTTGTCGTTAATAAAAATGATTTCATAAAATTTTGGTAGTTTACATTTGTGATGATTCTGAATCCAGTGGTGGAGTCATATTTGAGAAAAAAAATTGCCTAATGTACTTTTCTCTTTTTTGGCAAAGAAAAATATATATATAGAAAATAGTAATTAGGCCATGAAAATTTGTGCCAAAATACAGTTTTTGATACTGAATCTAGCAAAAAATTTTTTAACAAAATCAGTTGAAAAATGCGAATTTTACGGGGGTGCTTCCAAACAAAATGGGTCACACTGTAGAAATGGAGGACGACATTATCAAAAGTTAAATGTACTGGATCTAAGACTATCATTGAAGTAAAGACCATTATTTTTAAAGGAAAATACAATTAACTTTATTAAGGGTTGTCAAATTAAAATTCTGAAAACATGTTCTGGGAAGAAAAAGAAGGGGGGGCTACGATACAAAGAAATGGATATAAAAATAAGAAAATATACGTAATGGAATGCAACAAATATTAAAGTTAATAATAAAATAAAGTGACAACACAATTAATTATATCTTCTGTATGTTCCTTGTGGTATATTATTCATTCTTTTTTTAATTTCTTGGGAAATTAAACCACAATATTTTTAAATTCTTTATTTCAACGTTTCGCTAGCGTTCCAGCTACCGTTGCCAAGAAAAAATAAGTAGAAATTAATTTTTTTATCCCTAACTGTTGTGTCAGTCAGTCAGTCAGTAAAAAATTAATTTCTACTTATTTTTTCTTGACAACGGTAGCTGGAACGCTACCGAAACGTTGAAATAAAGAATTTAAAAATATTGTGGTTTAATTTCCCAAGAAATTAAAAAAAAAACAATTAATTATTTTTATTGCTAAACTCAATCCTCGAACAATTAGACAAGTACGACCCTGTTTAAAAAAAATTAATAACAGCGATTTGTCTTTTAGAACGTTGCATATATGTGCATAAATATCTGGTGGACAATAAACTGTGCAATTAAATAGAGTAGGCATAATTTAGACACTGCCACATTTGACAAGGTATAATTTGTTGTTACGGTCTTTAGTCAAAAGGCGCGGCCATGTTGGTATTTAATTTTAAAGTGCACCAAGATTAAAAAGATAAAATATTTAAAAATATAATAAAAAAAATTCCATTTATATAATTTTTCTGGAATGTAGGTATATTAATTTTCGAAACTATTAGAGCCATCTATACGTAATGTGTTGAACTTTGTTAGAGGGTTGTTCACCTTGCCTTAGGGGCTGTTTACTGAAGGGTGACAGGATGTTTTTTAAATAAAAGCGGAGCATATTTAGCATGAATGGTTATCAAGTGGGAGAAACAGACTGAATTTTTCTATTTTTCCAAAATTTTATTGAAGTCTTCATGATCATTGTTATTAAAATAAAACAAAGTTATCAGATACTAAAAAAATTTATTTTTCAAAATATGGTTACAAAAAAAACCCAATACATTTTTACACTCTTAAAACTAGTGAAAGATTTATGGAAGAGATTTTGAACTACAAAAAAAAGTCAAAAAATGCCTACAAATAAGATACAAAAAAAAACTTACATACCTAAATTTTGCTACCAATAAAAAACACATTAGTAATGGAAGAAATCATTTGTTAAGCTGATATCACAGAAACAATGTACAAAAAAAAATATTCCAATCACATAGCCTGCCTGAGCATTATCATTAATCAAAATAAAGCTTAGTGATATGATCAAAGAATATGTGCGAGCCTAAAATCTAATTTAGTGCAAACTAAAATTCAGTCTTATTTACATAAAAATTGACACTTTTCGGCCTATGCTTACCAAAAAACAATACTCTACTATTGTTTTAAGTTTAAGCGAAAAAGCAAACTTAAATCGAACTTAAAATATTTAAAAAAGAAAAAAAATTAAAGCTTTCGAAATATCACAGTTACAAAACTAATTAAAGCCAAATTATTAAAATTTTCAAAGCATCATTTTAAAGCTTGAGCAAAAATTAAAGGTGTTGAAAAAAATAATGTACACAAAGAAAAATAAAATCAAAGCTATTATCACATTTTAACCTACTCTAATATCACATTTATATTCAAAAATATATGAAGAATTTTGATATATTGCACTCGAGAAATATTGCACATTTTGAAATTGCACTTTTTAAAAAAAAAACGTCAGCTTAACCAAAATAAAAAAGAGATTATTAGCTCAGATTATTCTACTTTTAAGTAATATATACAATTTAACCTTACTGGAAGACTTACTTAACACACTAATCTTAATAAACTACACTAAAGATAAGATAAACATTTTTTTTACAATTTCCCAAGCTCCAGAAGCTCGTTGACCAAATTTTCGTTGATTTCGTTATCATCGAAAGTGGAATAAGAAGAATTTCTTAAAACCCCAACAGTTGTAGGAGAGTCGAAAGTAACCAGAGAAGTACTTTCTTTAGAAAGATCTTCAAATTTATCCCAAAAGTTATTTAAATTCACCTTGGCACTGGGTACTATCCTTCTAGACAGTTTAGGTTTAAGAAGCTGCAAAGAAATATAAAATCAGCCTTCGATATTTTTTTCAAAAAAAAAATTAAACTTTTAATAAAAAAATAAGACTATTATTTACCTCTCTTTGTTGTCTTCTATAAGGAGACCTCGGTGTTTTAGTTTTACTCATCTCGACCAACTTGTTGTAGAGACACATTTTTTTTGTTTTCAAATCAAAAATCAGCTGATTGTCAAATCAAAAATACGACGTAGAACGCACGAAAACTCACAGAACAACCTACCAGAGGTTGCTATCTAAGGGTGAATGTTCCGAAAGTAGTACCGCTCGTAGTTTATATAAGCGACTCGTATCTGACATCTGATCAGCGCATGTACAATTCTTAGCGCGCGTTATACACGCGACTCAAAAGGCGTACGCTTAGCCCAAGCCAAAACTATCGCCATCCTTTTCTGTCACGATTGTTGGTCTTATAGTACAGACAAATTTTTTTTTCAAAGAAAAAACTTTTTTCTAAACACTCATCGCCATCAAAATATATACAACACAAAAACCGGCTTCGGCAATCAAAAAAATATAAAAATTAAACAAAACCCGGCTTCGGCCATCCAAAAAAATTTAATAAAACAAAAAGGCACTTGAGCTACCAAAAAAATATAAAAACCAAAAACCGGCTTAGGCCAATAGGCGATGCCTGGGGGGGAAGGTGGAGCGCGTAAGAGGGGATACTCTAAGAATTATACATTATCTTTTAGTATCACCCTTTACGTCGGATTCATTACCAACACACATTTCACAAGCATTTTGTATTAACAGTTAATAGACATTTAACATCTAGCATATAAAAAAATCTTCTCCGCATCCCTATCCTATTTTTTTTAAGAGTTACCGATGCCAACAACTACACTACAAAATACTACAAAGAAAAAACGACATATGAAAATTAACTCACAAAATTAGGTCGGTTCAACCCTGTCTGGTTTTATTTATTCATTTCATATCTCTTTACTTGGTGGAACCAGGTGGAATCTGTAATGCAGGTTTGTTTACGTATTTTCTCTCTGTCTTACTCATGCAATCTCCGTAAGCGATTTTAAAAATATCATTAATTGTGAGTTAATTCTAAAAGTCACAACATTGGCGCAATGTTATCAAATGTTCTATTTTTCAAGACGAATAAGTTGGTATCAAAATATCCGCATTTGAGTGGTCTTTCCATAAGATGGAAGCATAGTCCTTTAAACAAGAGCAAGATCCAAAAATCTCCCTAATTTCACTGTACCATAAAATCAGTACAGAATCTCAAGAACGAACTTCAAAACCTCTACCGATTCAAAGATACCAAAACTCGCCTTAAAGTCCCTTTACTTAGTGCCATTAAAACACCGTCCATTTCACTCCTTAAGGCCGTTTCAGTTTTGGTTTTATTCTCTTTTGTCGTCTTTGTATTGTGATTCTTCGGTTTGAGATGGAAATTTGTTTCTTATTTTTTTTTGCCTCTGGAAGGTTGTAACGAACTTTTTCAGTTGCTGCACAGTGTTTAATTTTCATGGAGTTTTTATTTTATTTTTAATTGCTTTTTTTTTCTGGGTGCTAATTCGGTAAGCCAATAATTGGTCCATACACGGTTGCAAAACAACTCTCGTTCAGATATTACTGTCGAGTGTCGTAAATTATTTCAAGATAAAAAAAAACAGTCATTTTGTTGGCAAGATTTTATCTTCCTTTATTTTTGACTCCAATCTTGTTAAAAGCTACATTTTTTAAGAATAATAGGGCAGAGTTTTAGTTTTTCTGAACTATAATCCCTCGAAAATTTTGGTATCAAGTCACCAAAATACGCAGGAGATCGTGGATATTAAGTTCGCGAATAAAAAATCCGATGAAGAATACGTATAATAATATTTATCAATGTTTTATATTTTTAAATATAAAAAAATATTCATATAAAATAGATTAACGTTCACTTTATTTTAGAGGGTGGGTAGTGAGGGCGGGAGGTCAGGGCGGGAAGTAGAGGTGTTTAATATGACACTTTCTAACCTTCAATGACGTTAGTAATGACAGCATTACATATATGGTTGTGAATAAAAAATATTACTAGTACTTCATAATATGCTTTGTATCTTTCTCCCTTCGTTAACTAATTGGGACACCCTGTAGCCTTCACAAACCCCAAGTATAATCTGCAAGGATGAAAGAAGGATTCTCTTTCTCAAAACAAAATTTCCAAATTCATCGAAATGTAGATGGTATCTTGGATTCCAAATTTTTGGGTGTTTAAGGGCACTTTTTGATAGGGGGGGATCATGATTTTCTTATTAACACAGAAGTTTAGGGAGTTTAAAATTATTAAAACTGCAGATTTAACAATATCGATCGGGCAACCCAACAAGAAATTATTATTGCTAAATTTTATCTATTTATTAATATTAATTATTATTTTTTGTAAATTTGTTGAAAATGAAAGGCACACATCACATCAAGAAGCTTCCGAATATCTCGTTATAACTCTTGAAATTTTCTTGTAAAAGTTGGCTACAGTGCTTAGTCATCAATATCATTATCAATATATTAATTGGGAAGAAATGAACTTAAAGTACAACTGAAAGGGCCCATTTTTGACTGAACTATCCTTCCTTCGGTGTTTTAGGATCCTTAATTACTAGGAATAGTCCTTCCCAGATTTTGTATCGTAATTATGAAAGTATGAATCAGATTATTCCACTTTACAAGCCTATAATTCGGAAACAAGGCTACAGAACTTTTTCTATACTGAAAATATCTTGAAATAAATACACTTTTCATCCTTTTTTATTGTGTCATTTGGTAGCTTGAAATTAATAAATTTAATAATAATTTCTAGACCAAACCCTTCCAATTATTATAATGATAAAAGTATAACAAATTAAAATAAAATTTTATTCAATTTTCTCTATTTAATAATAATTCGCACGTCTATGTCTTTTAAAATAAGTTAAAATACCATTTTAATTTTTTTTAAAACGTTCTAAATAGGAACATTCAATTCTACGCTGCTGTTGTGACGTTTAACATAAAATTCAACTCGGCTTATCAATAAACTTGTTTTTTTTTGGGCAAAAAATGTTCAACGATGGTGACTAGCTCGATTAAATTTGCATGGAATTTATTTATTCGTAATAAGAATATTCTAACGAACGGTATTTACAATGTGTCGTGGTCGTGTTAAAAACAATATGACTTTTATAAACTATGAACAAATTTTATTTTGTGGCTTTTTTTTATTTTTACAGTTAAAAGTGTTGGATGTTCGGTGGAAATCATGGTGAAATTGCTGTAGGAAGAAGGACTTTCGTCAATGTGAGCTTGGTAAGTTTTCAAATTCCTATTATTTTTGATATTAAACTATTATTTTGCCTCGCCTATTTTTCCAAGTACCAAAATTTCTGTAATACAGGGTGATCATTCGAATTCCGACACATTTTATGAGCCCATAACTTGGAAACCGATTAAGATATCGAAAGGCGGTTTTGACTGAACGGCTTCAGGAATTAAGAATTTTTTTTTCACGCTGTTGCCAATTTTGTATTTTATCCCTAGACTACAGGAAAAAACTTGGGTTTTTTGGAGATCAATAACTTAGACATTTTAAATGAAGTATGTTTTTTTACCGTCGGATAGGCTGAAGCTTCTACTTTTTAAAAATATATGGTTTTATAGCAATTCAAGGTGTTCTTAAGGAGCAAATTATCTTTAAAAGATAGACTGCAATTTGTTGACTACAGTAATTCCGTACATTTTTGTCAGCGCATAACTTCTGAACTAGTCATGACATCGAGAAGCTAAAGGGCTTTAGGAATTAGAAATTTTTTCCACGTTTTAACGATGCCAATTTAGTATTATTTCCCTAGACTCCAGAAAAAAACTTTTTGGACATTATATGGATTAAGTTATTGTTGTTGAAAACAGTTTAAACAGATCAATTTATTGAAAACAAAATATAAAAAATGAGTACAAAATTATATGTAGGTATGTGCTCAATTAACCCACATGAATTCTATAATACAAAAGTTGCAGAATATGCCCACAATTCATGTCAATACATTTACGCAAGCGTAGTTGAAGTTTTAAAAAAGAGTCTCTCAACATATTTGTGGTTGAATATTTTCTATTACGTTTCTTAAGTTTAGCTTCTCGATGTCATGACTAGTTGAATATTTCTATTGAATATTTTTAATAAGTATTTTGAAAATCTAGTATCAATTTTGGATTTAAATATATTTTGTATTAAAGTGGACTTTTAGACTTGAAATAGTAAAATAGAGTAAATTCCACAAAATAAGGATCCAGACAGTATATTCAATTGTATACAGTGCTTTTAAGATAAAAGTATCCACCTTTAATAACTTTTGTAATACTGGTATTTAGAAAAAATCCAAAAACACGTCAATTTATGTTGGAAGGGGCAAGCATTATGGCTTATTTAAACTTACTGGAAAAGCCACCCCCTCACCCCTAGCAGCATCCCCTTTATTTTTTTAAATTACTTTTCATATTTTTTATGTAAAATTTGGATACTCCTCTTTGAGCTGATTTCAAAAATGTATAATACTTGTAGGTTAAAGTGGTTAGTTTATGAGATAAACAATTTTTCTTTTAAGAGCACAAATTTTACTTATTTTTTACTTTCACCTTATTTGCCTGTACTAAAATGGGTTGTACAACAGTTCAAACTCTTTAATCTTTTTAACTGTGCTATTTATTCTACTTAAAAAATCCAAACAACAAAAAACTCTACTTTTTATTAAAGTTTGACATTGTCAACTAGAATTTGTAGTCACTATTGATATTGTAATTTGATACATTATTTATTTTGTTTCTCTGAAATGGTTTACTCTTTGCAAGAAAGAATTGAAATTGTAGGTTTATACTACCAAAATAATAATTGTGCAAGAGCTGCTGCTAGAATATTTAACGAATTACATGACGGAAGACATGCAACTCATAAGTATGTAATTCAACTGATGGAGAAATTTACCACAACAGGGTCTGTTTGCAATAAAGTGCATAAGCGAGAGGGACTCGTAAATAACGAGGCAATCCAAGTGGCAATTTTAGGGCAAGTCAGCTTAGAGGCTCAACAACCCCAATCGTTGTCAACAATAAGTAGAGCGATCGGTGTTTCATCTTCTACAGTTTTCCGAGTTCTACATAAATTCAAGTACCACCCATACAAAGTTAAGTTGGTGCACGAGTTGAATGAAGATGATTTTGATCGTCGTCTAGAGTTTTGCGAATCAATGACCCAAATTATCAATAACAATCCACAATTGTTAAACAATATTTGCCTTTCTGATGAATGCTCATTTTCATTAAATGGCTTAGTAAGTAGGCATAATTTTATTGTAGATATTGGGCTGAAAGTGATCCACATATTATGCGTGAATTCCATACACAACATCCCCAAAAGTTAAACGTTTGGTGTGGTATCCTAGGTGACCACATTGTCGGACCTTTCTTCATCAACGGAAATTTAAATGGTGAATCATATCTTGAGTTACTCAGGGAAGGGGTTGACCCACGTATTACAACAATAATAGAAAATGATGATAACCTTTCCGAAGATTTACTGGTATTTCAACAAGACGGAGCTCCCCCACACTATGCTATGCCTGTCCGACAATTTTTAAACGAAACATTCCCCGCTCGTTGGATAGGTAGAAGGGGGCAGATGATGGAGTGGCCACCTAGGTCACCGGATTTAACACCCCTAGACTTCTTTTTATGGGGGTATTTAAAAACAAAAGTTTATGCAACCCAACCAGAATCTCTGGATGATTTACGAGAGAGGATAGAAAATGAATGTCGACAATTAAATCCAGCCGTATTAAGCAATGTCAGAGAGGCATTTCAAAATAGATTATACCATTGTATGGAAGTGAATGGTACTCATTCTGAACACTTATTGTTACTCCATGATAAATAGCACAGTTAAAAAGATTAAAGAGTTTGAACTGTTGTACAATCCATTTTAGTACAGGCAAATAAGGAGAAAGTAAAAAATAAGTAAAATTTGTGCTCTTAAAAGAAAAATTGTTTATCTCATCA
>CAJUYH010009490.1:2712-13661 GCA_910591685.1 Galerucella tenella
GAGAGTCAAAATTAGAGAGATAAGCACCTGTTTGGTGCACAACACAGCACCAAGATTAATAATTAGAGTCAAATTGAGATGAGGAGGAGTCAAAATCAGAGAGATTAGCACTTGTTTACACAGCTCCAAGATTTTCAATCAGTGTCAAATTTAGATGAGGAATAGTAAAAAATAGAGAGATTAGCCCTTGTTTGGTGCACAACACAGCTCCAAAATTAATATAATCAAATTAAGATGAGGAACAGTCATAAATAGAGGGATTAACATTTATTTGTTGCTTAGTACACATCACTGCACCAAGATTAATAAGAGGAACAGAAGCTAATTTCAGTATGTCTCAATATCAAAATGATTAATTCTACAATTGTTTGAGGGTGCAAAATTCTTTCAAACAGTTGGCAAAAGAAAACAAAAGCTTTACAAGATTACGGGCAACCGAAAGATACAAGAGACTGAAACTAAATTCATTGCGAAAGACAGCTTTAACGAAAAAGGTACTTAAATATTTTCTTGCAAATAAATATTCGTAAACTATGTTGAACAAAAAAGTAATTTTCGATATTCATGGAAAACATTGAGTGATGCAATATTTTCGTACTATCTATATTTAATGTAATTTTACATTATCGCGGGTCAATTATAAGTATAATTAATTATTTTGTTTATGATTACTCAATTCTCAATACAAAAACTACGTTAATAATTAATTAATTTCCGGTTAATCAAATGTTTATAATTATATTGGTTTACACGTCAGTTTTATGGAAAAACCTACTTAGGAATAATTCAGGATTTCCTTTATATATTCATCGCCAAAAAACTGCCGATAATAGTACCAAACTCATTTAAATTAACACCATACCGAAGATAAATTTTAACGTTGGGTTGAAACTTAATCAAATTACATTAATGTCATTGATGTAATACATTTAATAAAAATTTGGTCGATTTAATAAAGGATATTTTTTCTTCAAACGTCAAATGAGTGATAACTCAAGGACATCAAGTATCATTTATATGACAAGAAGCAAATAATACAGCAGCTTAACGAGAAGCGAAGCTTCCGATCTTTTTTTTTTATATGCGCATATCCCAAAGTAGCCATTTTTATAATAAGGTACTTGTCATACTTCACTTTGTCGACCAATTATATCGCCGATAGTTGAAAATTAGATCAGTTTCTCAGTGTATTTACTAAGTTGTCACTAATCAATACTACCTAATAAAATATGGGATCAAAATTTGAAGTTAAACACCCTAATTTTCATTTAAAGTCCAATGACAGGAATATACATAATATTCTGATTGAGCAAAGTGGGTAATAAGAGAAATACCTACTAACTAAAAGGAACAATAGACGAGAATAGAAAAAAATCCTTCCTTTCTCTGTTTTCATGTCATTGTGTAGTCTGTAAACGCGGTTATAATTTGATTCTTGTTGTTATTTTTTATTATATAATATATAAATATGCAAATTTTCTGAAAATGTGTTATCCTCGCATTCTTATAACATATGATTCCAGTCAGTCCATGCGGTAGTTGCATAACGTTTTTCTTCTTAGTTGATCTCTTAACCCACTTCTAAGATTGTCGATATTTGGAAATATCGGTCAATATGTATACGTTGTATTGTATATCCAACCGGTCTACATCCAATTCTCGTTAAAAGGTGTTATTTAACTTGAACGCCAACGATTGTCGAAGGATTATATAAGTCGTTGCCTCATAGATTCACATAATCAAGAAGTCCAGGTCAAGGGCGGTCATTTTGAAATCAGGTAAAATAAGTAATATTATGTTTAAATGCGGAATTGAATATTCAGGTTGATTTATACTGTTCTCCGAGTAAAGCAAAAACCACTTTCGGTAAATATATTGTATGATGAAACCAACATTATACGACATAGGAAAAAAAACAAATAAATATTGCGAAAAAGATGTAAGCTCGCTTTTATTCCCACGCATCTTTGATGAAATTGTATTTTTCTTAATTTCCCTGAGTTTGGAATTGATGGAATTTTGCTTACAGATTTTCCATCTTTAGATAAGTACCTATTTAATTTTTTTCAGAGTAAAGGACCCCTCAGATCACTGTCAAAGTTACAATAGACCTATCAAAGATGCTGTCAAATGATTTTCAAGATGGCCGCTGGTAGACACACAAATCTTTTGTTATGATATTATTGTATGTGAAATCTGTTTAGTTCGGTCAATTTACTCGTCTTCTGTGGTCTTCTTTAATCTAAAGGTTCAGTTCTTTATTGTATTGTGATTAATTATAAATAATTCGGTGTGAAACTAGAAAATATGCCTACTACTTGTTGTGTGGTTAATTGTGGAAGTCGTGGAGATCGTGATAATGTTAGATTTTATCGAATACCTAGTGAATTACACTATCCACACAAACCTGAATGGAATGAACTATCAAAGATCAGAAGAAAAAGGTGGAAAGTCGACTTCTTGAGTTTCTTCAAATATGAGCAGGGTTATTCATGAGTGTGTAAGGATCAATACCCTGAATAACTCTTATCTTTACCTTGTATCTTATGGCAATTTCTTTACAGTAACTCTCTAACGTAAATAGATAATCACTTTTATTGGAACAAGCCATTATTTAAACTTTAAACACGTATAATAGAAAAAAAAACTATTAACACAACTATGCACCTATGCAAAACGCAGGTAAATGATCTTTTGTATGTCTACCAACGGCCATTTCGTATGTCAGATGGTCACGTGTTCTGGATAGCCTTATTGCATTGTGGCATATATTTTCGGGGGTAATATCCCTAGTGCGGGAAATTCGGAGAAACGAGTTTCTTAGTAATTTGTTTTAACAAACAGCATGAGCGAGAGTGGTTGTAAAAATCCCAGTCGAAGACGAGGATTTTTCCACTTTTGCGATTACTTATAAGAAACGAGTGTTCCAATTTTTCCACAGGAAATATTAGATACACGAGGGATATTTGGTAAGATTATTTCCTGAATTGAATGAACATTTTATTTTAATACAACATTTTTTAATTAAAATAATAAGAACAATAACTTGTCAAACTTGCATGAAAGGACCCCGCACCATTTTATAGGTAATCCTGGCTCACGTACGACTTTCGATTTTTTTTATATGTTGTAGTCTTAATGATAATTAAGAGATCGTGATGGGTTAAAACTGTGTAGGCCCTCCGGTTTGGCGGTAGTGGCGTCTTGTAGTTGCGTCCTGAGCATAACAATTTGCCTCCTAGCACTATAAATCTCGCAATAATAGCAAATGTCTGTCTGAGGCTCATGAGGAGGTCTGCCACACTTCTGTTCCATCAGAATCACAATTTCTCCAGAGGGTGCCTCCGTAATGGTCAATTTGTTAGGCCGGTGTTTTAACAACAAGCGGAAGCAATGAAACCGAACAAAATCATCAACAATTACGTTATGTAGGTTAGTTCGATCCATCTAACTCCCAAAGTCAGTGGGCCCCAAAAGACTTTTCAACATTTTCTTGATCCCACGCACCCATCTCTAGTAGTAGAACTTCATGAAAAATCCGGTAGTTCGGATAAATACTGGGATAGATATTTGTCAAAAGAGCCATCACCCGTGACAGACGTTAATCGGAAATTGTCATACATTTTCTTGTTGTCTTCTATGTCCTGACGCTGCGTATTTTTATTATTTTTTCCTTTGACATAAGCGGAACGACCTACTTGCTTCTTCAGTTGTGTATATCCACTTTCCATTGTCTGATCTTCAATTGCCTAATACATATGGGTATTGTGGTGTCTATAGTATTCGTTTCGACAATCACAAGCAGACAGCTGTTAATTGAAATAAAAGCCACTAAATCATTTCTATTTATTAAACTATCAGCTCTCTCCTCCGTATACGAAAGTCCACAACCATATTCTCATCACTAGCTTACCGACAAAGCGGTTTGTATTGCAAACAAAGCAATTTTCGATTTCAGGTAGCGCTCTGGTGCACACTCAGAACCACAAATATACTTTATATCGTCTCGGGCTTGTTCCGACTGACGTCTGTCACGGGTTATGGCTCTTTTGACAAATATCTATCCCAGTATCTATCCGAACTACCGGATTTTTCATGAAGTATCTACTACTAGAGATGGGTGCGTGGGATCAAGAAAATGTTGAAAAGTCTTTTGGGGCCAACTGACTTGGGGAGTTAGATGGATCCAACTAACCTACATAACGTGATTGTTGATGATTTTGTTCGGTTTCATTGCTTCCGCTTGCTGTTAAAACACCGGCCTAACAAATTGACCATTGCGGAGGCACCCTCTGGAGACTGAAGAAATTGTGATTCTGATGGCGGAGAAATTGTGATTCTGATGGCACAGAAGTATGGCAGAACTCCTCATGAGCCTCAGACATACAAGACATTTGCCATTATTGCGAGATTTATAATGCTAGGAGGCAAAATGTTATGCTCAGGACGCAACTACAAGACGCCACCACCGCCAAACCGGAGGGCCTACACAGTTTTAACCCATCACGATCTCTTAGTTATCATTAAGACCACAATCAAAAAAATCGAAAATCGTACGAGAGCCAGGATTACCTATAAAATGGTGCAGGGTCCTTTTTTCGATTTGTTTTTCGGAAGAACTGCTGACCGCTAAGTTGACAGTTGTTAAGCCATTTTTCCACTTAAACTTTATATTTGACATACCAATTCTTGAAAGCGATTGGTCAAAATTAATAGGAAGAAAATAATCTACATTAATTCTGGAATAATTTTCCAAATAAAATATATAGATATACTGTTTCGGATTTGTGAAGACACTTATCATATTCATAAGTAGGTATACCTATTATTAATAGTTTATTGTTTTTTCAGAATAAAAGGAAATGCCAAGAACATCACCATCAAACACATTTCGAAATTTGTGGTAACTAAAGAAAAATTGACGGATTTGGGAAAACTTCGTTTTAGACTGGATATAAATTTAACGTTCCCATTTATCAGAGCGAACGGAACTTATCAAGTAAACGGTCTTATAGGACAAACATTCAGAATTTTCGGAAATGGTCCATTTAAGTAAGTAACTTGTCAATAGTGATATAATTAGGCATACGTTTTTATAGGGCAGGGATGGTAAACCTATGGCACGCGTGCTACAAGTGGCACGTTTGAAAATTTTGATGGCACGGAAAGTGACATTTTTCACACGAGTGAAAGTATTGTCTCACGAGGCACAAGCCGAGTGAGACTCCTAGGAGTGTGAAAAATCACTTTCGCACAAGTAATGTACACTATTTTTCCTACGACCATGTAATCATTGTAACAAATATTGTTTAATGTAATGGGTTTTTAAAAATAATGTTGATATCGGTGAGTGCGGAAATGGAATGAGTGAATTTCACTTTGCAACGAGTTATGTACACTATTTTTCCTACGGCCATAAATATTTAAAAAGTACCTTAGGTTTTTCGCTACTATCAGTCTCAACTTCCATTATAATAAAAAACCGAGACTAACACTTTTTTTTCTAGTTTATCTCACAATTATAATTCGTTTACACTTTTATGTAATGAATATTTCACTTACACCTTACACTTCACAAAAACTATTTCTATGCTTTGTGTTATAATTTGAGAATATTGACATAATTATTACTTTTCACTTTTTTATTAGTAATATTTTTTACGATCACTATCAATATTTATTTGAAAACATCAATAACTGTACCTACCTACAACATATGATTATTTTTTAAATAATCAGTTTATAGTGCAAAATATTCTCAAAATAACGCAGAAGACATTTTAATTCTTTATAATTTTATTTTTTTTCCTACAGCTATACTATTATAGCAAATAAGAACATTTGACAGCTATCCGCTATCCGTCATAACAATTCGGAGGATGCTGGAGTAGATCGCGATTCGATTTTCGGCCGTACCTAGTTGTTTCTTCATCACCGAATTTGGCGAATCTTAATAATTTTAGAACAGATTTTGTGTTTTGTGCTATATTTGTAGTTATTACGTGGGTTAATTTAGATAAGAAAACCACGTTAATCGAATTCATGCGAACCGTGCGGTATGATATCACACTAGGGTGATATCATAGCGCACGGTTCGCGTCACTATGATGATAAGAGAAACTTTCTGCCAGAGTAGAGAGTGCGATATAATATGTTAATATCCTATATGGTCGTAGGAAAAATTATTTTAGTAAAGATTTGCGAGCGTCGCCTCGGTCTGCTGTCTCGCGCAGCGCAAAGAAAAACAAAAGGGACAGAAGTGTCTCCTGCGCGCTATCTCTCTCGGCTCGCGATTTTTCTATGGCAGAGATAGCTAGTGGGTCCCCCCTACGAGTTTTTCGCTTATCAATTTTTATTGTTAAAAATTACCGATATTCCATACTTCAAGCAAATTACATAACAATATCGCTTTATTTTCAGTCAGTAGTCTCTTGTCGCATTTATTAATTAATTTTAACATTAATTTTGATCAAATGTTTAACATTAATCTTGATAAATTGCTCATTTGAAAACGGTAGATCTTCATTGCAAATTAGGTAAATAGGGAACCCAACTTTCAATTTGAACACGTTTGACCTTGAACATTTTCAAAAATCGGCTGAGGTACTATTGGGGCACGTTGCCTATTTAAGGAAGAATTATTATGAATTTGTGTCACGGACATCAAAAAAGGTTCGCCATCCCTGTTATAGGGTATTTTAAAATTTAATAGAATCGAAAAGAAATTTTGAGACATGAGTTCAAATTAGGCAGTAACCAGGAAGGCAGATTATTCGCTTGAATTTGTCAAAGCTGTCAGTGGAATGAGTAAAACAATAAGCATCAATTTATGTTTGTTTCTGTCCATTTGATAAAATTGAAATTTTCACTGATAAAGGTGTTTTGCCAGAGATGATGCTTATTGAAATAAGTTTGGTAGACATTTTAAAATACATTTTCGACAGAAATTGGCCGATGGTGGAAAGCGGACACGGTACTCAAAAGCATTAAATAACACCGAACATCAAAATATGTTATTGGAATGAGTGAAATTACCTTTAAATATTATCTGTTTCTAAGCAGTGCCTGCTACACACTGACATGTATATGGATACAGGTTTCCTAATTTTCAAAATGTTTTGCCACACTTTGTATAATTTTGGATCTGTTCGCAATCTATGTATTGATACTGGTTACACTGCGGCACAGAGTAATAAACCTCTCGCACTTTCTGGTCATCTTGAGACTCTAAGTAATGTCACCCCAAAAAACACACATACATACATACAAGACTCTAAATAAGTATTCTGATACAACAAAATTCAAAAAACTCTTCTAGAAATCAATCAATACTCTGCTCAATATACACGTAGGTACTTTAATGGTGATTTGGATTGTTTTTCCCATTCCAAGGTTATAAAATGTTGTGGGTAGTTGTCGCACCCTTTACTCGTTTTCGCCAATAGACCGGTACCCCATGACAAATGGAGGAGTAGAATAAGTCTATTGCCCAAGACGCAAACTAATTAATCGGCGCTACAGGGGACATTGAAAATCATATTTGGATAATTATTAACAAACGAAGTATCGCCTTAAAATGTATGCCACTAATGTTCTTAACATCTACTATAGCATACATTAATAAATTGTTTTTTCCACCTTTCTATCAATACCCCTATGGCTTGGATTTGTATGCCATGTTTTTTTATGATAAAGTAGTACCCAAGGAATGTATCCATTACTTAATTGTACCTACTTAATTATAAGATTTTCAATATCCCCTGTTGCGTCGATTAGCAAGTTTGGGCCTTATTCTACATGATTTTCACATTAAACTCCATTTAAGATAATAAAGCCTACATGTGTCATGGGCTACAACCACAGGAGAATTCATCTTGCTTAGTAACCATGTAAATTTTGACATCTGAATCAGCAAATGATGTATGTAAGGTCAATATTGTTGCCGATGTTATCATTGTTATGTTAAAAAAACATATGCATATATTAAATCATATACATTTATATAAAAGCAAGTAAACAAATTAAGAAAATACCTACTTGTTAATGTGTTTTGTTGATGATGATAACTTTTACTGAAACATAAATTTTCGATGTCTCAGTGGCGGCTTGTGGAGTTTGGCAGTAGGTAGGCGAACAAAATTGAAGATCAGAAAATACAAATGTTCTTATTACCTATTTATATACCTACAATTTGAAACGATGTCACTAGTCTCGCTACCCGTCAACCATTCATATTTATCGAACCAAGAAGTAACAAACGACTTATTCCCTGTTTTTTAATTAACTACCATGTTCTTGGACGGGGTATAAATTTATGAATAAATAATTTAACACACAACTACTTGAACCGATGGCTCTTGCTGAACACTTACTCTAACACTTGAATTTGACATCAATCCGATGAGCTTGCCCACAGCCCGAGCTTCCACAATTCAAATAAAAGTGCCCGCCAAAGTTTTTGTGATATTCAGTGGGTAAAGGTTTTCTGATCAAATCCATCATGATAGTGATAAATAATTCAATATAATCATTATTCCTGCAAAATCATTGTTTAATATTTAAATATGATTCCAACATCGTATTTAAAAGAGCTTACATCTTACATCAATTTCCAAACCTTTTGAAATGGCAAGGAAAACAAGAGCAAAACAATATTCGAAAAGTATATTTAATTTAAAATAAACATTAGAAATTGTTTTGCACTTTTTCTGAACTAGCGGTGCTTTTATTTTATCGGCACTCCCTAGTTTTTGTAACAATCTGAAGTTCCGTTTCGAGTCGCAACACACGGGCTTGTCCCTTTGGTTACCCGAATAATCAATGAGCAAAGTGGAGCAAAGCACCAGCAAGGTCTTCAAACGATGCGCCATGCCGACAGCTAGTTTATTATTGACATTTGAGGTTGTTTGAAGCAATTATTTTGTAACCCTCCGTATGGGTATTTACGTATTGCCGGGTAGGTGTGTACAGTCAGAGACAGGATTCCAATGTAAAATAAAAGTTTATTCTTCAATATACTATATACAATCATTATTTACAAAAAGGTATGTGGGTTTAACGGCTGATTTGAAATCCTATTCCTGGGATTTCGTTGTAGGCGACGTCTTCTGTTTGTGAAACTACGACCAGCGGAGTATCTATCAGTTCGTACAGTAAATGCAATGGAATATCCCTAAGTCAATACCTTAGGGGAGGGAAAGACAGGAAGGAAAGGGTGAAAGTCAATACCTTCCGCTCTATATCGGTTTTCTGGATGTACGCTGAAGTCAATACCTTCAACGAGGATAGGATATCCCTAAGTCAGTACCTTAGTGACAAGAGTTTCAAAGGATTACGAAAGTCAGTACCTTCAGTGAAGATAGAATATCCCTAAGTCAGTACCTTAGGGACAGGAACTTCGGAGTAGTACGAAAGTCAGTACCTTTCGTACATAAACGGTTCGGGATTTGCACTGAAGTCAATACCTTCAGCGCGGACAGGTTAATTCAGACAGCTCAATACCCTGCTGAACGAGGAGAGGGATTGTCGACAAGTAAGTACCTTGCCAACCGGAGAAAGGAAGCCCACCGAGTCAATACCATAGATAATATAACACTGATAGATGGGAATCTGACCCGTGGCGCTTCATATGACGAATTAATTTTACGAGTGGCGCCACCTTGAGAGTCGGCAAATGAAACTCTAACTCATTTGACATGGTTGTGATCTCCGCTAACAGGGGAAAAAAAAGATTCCTGTAAATTTACAGTTTTTCGCGGCTGGCGCCATATTTAAAATTACTGTGATTTCATTTTTATTGCAATATGGCATTTATGGCCCATTATTTGATATTTCATTCAAAGTAACTCAACATTTTGATTGATATTACAATAATAACAAACAAATATAGTCAAGTTAAATTGAATGAAATGTCAAAAATGGACCATTTAATGCCTGGAGTGGGAAAAACAAAGCAATAATCATCGAGTTTATATATTTTATTCAAAATAAAAAGTACACAGCCAATAAAACGTTTTTTACATTTACGCAAAATACAACAAATAGTGAAACAGTGACCCTCTCACCTTTATTATTGAAATACAGAACGAGATGCATATTGTGGAGTACAAACATAATCAAATATAACATATTGAAGGTAAAAAATCACAAACATTCAATAAAAATCAATAATCACTGAAATAGGAGAAGGAGGTATGGCTTTCAGACAAATAACTTTTAGTAATTACATAATAAACAAATATGAGGAGATAATTATAAAATGGACTAAATAGGGAAATTATACTAAAAAGTACCATTAAAATAATGAATATACAAGGAACAAAAAACAAAACCTATACTGACATGTCTTCTGAATAATATTGACAAAAGACTGATCATCAATCTGATCTATTTCAAAATATCTTATAATGGTCTCCTTTCTGGTCTCTTACGGCATTTAAGATTTTTATTATGGGTTATTTGAAATATCGTTACAATTTACTTTCGAATATTTTTGATTCTTGAATATTTTAGAGCGTTTAGCTAGTTTATCTGTGAGTGTGGTATGTTTTCTTTGATATGAAACCATGCCTCCTAAAAATCTTTTTGGTGTTAAATGAAAAATTATCCACAGTCAAGGCCGACAGAGTCTTAATTTTTTGCCGATTTCATCAAACATCGCCAATCGTTAATTGAAAGTACAAATATTTTAACGATAACAAATATTTTCATATTACCTACCAGCGTCTATTTTATGTGAAAAAATCTCGAAAAGCGTTAAAGAATTCACAAATATATTTTATTTAAACTATACATATTATGATAAATACATTGTTAATATTCCAATTTTGTGTTAACCCACAATATGTGAAAACGCTACGCTACTGATTTGAAGTCGAATGTCAATTTTACAATATGGCGCTGGTTTTGACAACAAGTTCGCGCATACGACTGCAACTTCAAGTGGTTCC
>CAJUYH010009491.1:0-13659 GCA_910591685.1 Galerucella tenella
TTTTTTTTACTGTAAATTCCATAGATATTGGAAAATTAAAAATACCAATTAATTAAAAATTTAATAACATGCAATATTTCTGAGAATATTAAAAAATGTAAACAAAACAATAAAAATTCATAAATTAATAGGTAATGCTTTGATAACTGCTTGAATCTATACAAAAGCTGGTTCCCTAGTTGAGATTTTTAGTGCTTTTTAGGGACAGAGCAGCTTTCCTGAAAATTTAGATGACCGTAACTTACCGAAATAGAAGTAATCAACAAAAAATTGGGTGTATTTCATTACAGTACACCTCAACTAAAAATATCGGCTACTGTTCAACCGTCTACTCCTGAAACTGTAGATGTGACAGCATTTCATAAATAAGCAAAATTTCACTAAAACAGTGGTCTAGTTAGCAGCTTGCCGTGAAGCCGGACTTTAGTTTGAACCAATGTGCAATTTTTTTTTCTTGAAAGAGGATGGCTCACATAAAAGAATGCCGCCTTCAATGAGTCTCTAAGTTATATACAGGGAGTTTCCAAATGACACTTACAACGTTTGCATGTAGATTCCTCTCGTAAAATTGGACAAATTGATATAAGTATTAGGGGGTCCAGCACATTTACTTTTTGAAATACAGGGTGTTAAAGTTTTAAAAAATTGAATGTTTTAATTCGATAACTTTAAAATGGATAGATAAATTGATTTGATATTTGGCAGGTTCTTTTTAAATGTAAAAGGGCGTATTTTGATGGAAAAATTATTTTTAATTTTTGATCCAGTGTTGTAGATTTGGAAGAATATGTTACTTCCCCCCTTTCATTTTTTACGCCACTGACATTTGAATAAATTTTTATTCAATTTTCAAGATATTTAATGATTTCTTGAAGTCTGGGAGATCACTTTTTAATTATTATTAAAAAAAAATTCTCGTATTCTTTTCAATAACTACCAAGTAGGTACTTATGGTTGGAATATGTAACAGGAACTAATTTATGAAACAGCAATGCATCTAAAATATTCGGAAAAGATTGTTGAAAATATTTGTCCAAACTTGTGATTTTGGTAATAAAAGAATTAAGCAGCCAACAAATTACAAGAGATGTTCAAAATTTTGTCAATTTACATTTTTATACATAATTTGCAACGTTTTCCCATAGAAAATTCCATGCCTTGGAAAGACTGGCGATTGCTGGAATTAATTGCTGTATCTGCATGGATTCTTTCATTTTTTTTAAATGAAATCAGAAGTTTGGACAAATATTTTCAACAATCTTCACCGAATGTTTTAGATGCATTGCTGTTTCATAAATTGGTTCCTGTTACATATTATAACCATAAGTACTTTGTAGTTATTGAAAAAAATACAAGAACATTTTTAAAAATTAATTATTGAAAAGTGATCTTGCAGACTTCATGAAATCATTAAATATCTTGAAAACTACAAATTTTTTGATATGTAAAGGTTATTCGTTTTTCACGTGAAAACCATTGAGGAATACAAAATTGAATAAAAATTACTTCAAATGTCAGTGGCGTAAAAAATGGAAGGGGAAAGGTAACATATTCTTCCAAATCTACACCACTGGATCAAAAATTAAAAAAAAAATTTTCATCAAAATACGCCCTTTTACATTTGAAAATAACCTGCCAAACGTCAAATCAATTTATTCATCCATTTTAAAGTTATCGAATTAAAACATTTAATTTTTTTAAATTCAACACCCTGTATTTCCAAAAGTAAATGTGCTGGACCCATGCAAGCGTTGGAAGTGTCATTTGAAAGCACCCTGTATAAGCTGAGAAATAAATTTTTTTAAATGTCTAAGTAATCGACTTCTCTCTTATTTCAAAAAGTTCTCTAGCGGCCGGAGTTGATCGTATCGGACTAAAATGATGAAAATCTTCTCCTTTTCTATTGTATTTTCGAGTAAAAAATTGGCATCAAAAACTATTGGATCTGCCCATACAAATACTGAAGTGACATATGGTGAAGTCTATATGGTTTCAACCATGTTTCAACGTCAACATTGACAAGTGAGACAGTTTGTACAATTTATCAATAATTTTTAAATGCAAGTTCTTGTTGCTCCTGCTATGGACTTATATAACTTTTGAATTAAATTTCATTATGATTTACTTTATTTATTGTTCAAAGTTGATAAGTACTTCCAAAGTAACCTGTACAATTCATTAAAAAATTATTTATATAAAAAAGTATTGATATTTGTATTACCAAATAAATAAAAGAACATTTTCCACATAATACTTTTATTTTTCAAGAGATTCCCTATTTTTTGTTAATACTATACAATGTTTCACAATAATTACATTATTGAAATTTTTATAAATCTTTGATAAGAAGAAAATCCAAAAATAAAGAAACAGTTTTTTGCATCAATCAGTATAAACAATATTAATATTAATTTAAGACTTAACTATATTTAAGAGGAATGAGGTTGATTATCAGAAAGTTTAGAAGCATCTTTTTCAGGCATAGCTACATCACCAGATGGTAATCTTGGTGACTTACTTGTTCTTCTTTGATTCAATAAAGACGGTGTCCAGCTAAAAGCAGTAGATGTTGGTTCAACTACAACACCCTCAGCATTATCACTCATTGGAGGTGGTGAAATAGTTGGCACAACTGGAAATTTAGATTGAGAACCTGAATGCTTCTTCCTTTCTTTCATTGGAGACTCCATTCGACAATTTTGATCATGCTCTGGATAACAGTTAATGGAACGTAGAAATGATTCTAATGGCCCCATAACAGATTCCTTAGTTATCTGGGTAAGAGGAACTGTTTCACTCCATATACCTACTTGATTGCTAGGCCCTGGACCAGCAACATCCAGATGTCTAAATCTGTGCTTGAGCTTTTTTCTGTTTTCTGGAGTGATATTTCCATCGCATGGCATTGAATCTGTGGAAAGAGTACCTAACAATGCTAGATCCAAATTCGAAGCAGTAAGATCCATCAAACTGTTCGCAGTTTCTTGTACTGCATTATTTCTATGGGAATTTTCAAAAAAGTTGAATAACTTTAACCGTTCCTCAAAATTTCCTATTTCTGTGGGTGAAAGAGCTGTAGCTCCCACAACACTGCTATTAGCAGAGTTAGGTTCTTTTTCCAACATTCTTTGTGCCATTGAAAACTCTGCATATTCAACGTCATTTTCTCCAGACATTGTTTCGATATCCACATCATTTTCATCATTTGATATTACTTCTCTTTGTTCCAAATCTGGTTCGCTAATATCACTTTCACTGCTACTACTTGAAATCATTAAAGTGGATACGGCGGTATTTAAAAGATTTGGAGAACTTAAAGAAGCACTTAATCCTAGACGATGTGGAGAATGTATTTTCTTTGTTGAATTATCTGCTACCTTTCCTTTTGAAGAGCAAGGACATTCATCTGTTTTTATTTGAGCCGTGGAACCAGTTGCTGTCAGACTTTTGGCAAATTTTGCCAGTTCATTTGAGAAAGACTTATCGGCTGCATCATGAGAAGTTGAAGCTGCAGGAATATAATCAGTATCTCTATCAGGACTAGGTAAGTTATAAATATTTTTTACTAGAGCAAGGTTAGATATATCTCCTTGTTTCTTTGGCCTTAGACTAGATGCCACAGCATTTCTAGAAATTTCAGCAGCTAATCTTTCTTTTGATTCATTTATCTGAGTAATATATTGATGTTGAACAGTCTGTAATTGGTTTATGTACCACTGTTGATCCCTACACCTTTGATAGAATGTCGGCGCTCTTACTTGAAATCTTAATACGAGGGTATCTTTGGCTTCATCTAAGTAGCCTTCGCTAGCTAGAAGATCGAGACGAAAAAATCTATTATAGCCCCAGCATTCTCCGACTTCGAAATCCGAAGCAAATTCTCTAACTATGTTTTTTGAAGAATCCCTACTAGCCTGATGTACCATCTCAACTCTGTATTCGTATTTTGAGGTTTCTGGATAGCCTGCACTGAGTTCCAAAAATACTGAAAGATAGTTACCTCTTACGACTCCATTTCCATCTGGGTATACTTTTAATCTCCAACATAATCCATTACAATGCAATGGAGTTGAGTAAATCGGGTCAGCTTTACGTTGCCAACGAGAAAAACTATGCATCACAAAAGTACAACTGTCATATGCAGGAACAATTTCACTGTGGAAATCGGCAGGAACAGGTGCAGTGACAAAACTAGTCATTGGCTTCTTCCTAATGACATGGATCATTCTAGAAATCTCACTACTTTTAGATATAAGCTCAGATCTTGAGCATACATGTAATTGATGCTCAATTTCATGAAGTAAATGCTCTAATTGTTCTGTTTCTTGAGTAAGTGAATCTTTTTGTCCCATAAGGGTAAGTAACTTTGTTTTCAATTGAGAATCTAAACGTGCTATCATTACCTTAACTGCATTTCGAATTTCTCTCACTCGTTCATCCTTAGCAGATCTAACTGATTCCACATTTCTTTCTACTTCTTGTACAATACTGATTAGTTCCATTAATCTCCTGCGTAATTGAGTAACTTCATCTTTAATTTGAGTAACATGCTGTTCATAAACTTCATCTAGTGGCTTAAATGTGTGCCCTGAATGAGTACCACCCCACAGAGCACACTGATGACATATACAACATCGACATGTCCAACAATATACTGAAAGTTTTTCCAAATGAGTTGAACATTTGTCTCTGTCATTATCTTCATTTCTACTTCCATTGAGACTAACTGCTTGCAAACTATCAAGCTGCTGAGTAACTTCTTCAACCCATCTACAATTTACAAGTTCATGTAAATGCAAAGAAGCACGGCAATGGGGGCACTGTGATCTCTGTTCTGTAAGCCATCTGCGTATACATACATAGCAACATAATTTCGAACAGTGGGGACATAAATGGGCATCTCTCAATTTTTCCATACAAATGAAGCATCGGAAAACTTCTGCAAGAGTTTCCACACTATGTTCATCATGTTTTGCTCCTACTTTGTTTCTAGCTGCCATTTTGATATTTTAATTTTAATGAAACCTGAAAAAAGGTTTCATATTAAAAAAAGAATCAAATACATTTTATTAATTTGACCCTTACTGACCTCTTTTGTTAAATTGTTAAGAATCTTTTTGCTAGTAATATTATTGAATAATACAACTTGTTTAATTTCCTGTTTACTATAACAATTCTCTTGTAAGTTACTTTAGCAGAGGAGTTTAACAAAGAACTCATTTAAATGAGCTTTATTTACAGTTATAAAGATCAACTCACAAGAGTATTCAGTAGCATACATGCAAATTACACAACTACAGTTGAGAAATAACTATAAACTTTACTTCAAATTAAACAATTTATCAATAAAAATAACAAAATCAATATTCTAACCTCTTTAAAGCAGGTCACTCGTTTTCTATCTGATTTTATTGCACTTTACAATAAAGGTGTTAATTTTATTAACTGAAAATCGAGTTCATCTTTGTTTGGAATGCTTCATCATTAAATTATCAATCGCTAAAAAATAAAACAACTTGAATTCCTCCAGAACTACTTAATTAATTCACTAAACTCTGAGAAACGTCAAAGACTAATCACAACACAAAACTAAAGGAGACACGACAGACATCGCAAGCAGAGAACACAAAATGCCTAGTTTTCATTTTACCACCAGACGATCGTGATCGTGGGCGATGATCAGGATGACAAACATAACGGATCATCATTAGTACGGTTCTTTACTTTTTTTTCGCCATAATTTTAAAAAAAATTCCGTTCTGTATTAAATTATCGGATGAATAATTATCAAGCAATGAGAAAATACTATTATTTTAATATAAATATAACTGTTTATTATATTGATTGCTTATTTACCAAACGCGAACATTAAAATTAGATAGAACACTGCCAATATTTTGGTATATTTATAATATTTATAAAATATAAAAATGTCGATATTATTCATATAACAATTAGCTGGTCTGATACAACAAATAATTAGTTTCATAATATTATATAATTGAAACAAGATAAATATATAATGGAAGATGTACCTATGTTTACTTTATCAAAGATGATCCAGAGGACTGTAAATTATAACATTATTTTTAATGCTAACATCGTAAGTCCATCACATAACAATTTGTTCCGCATAGTCCGTTTTAGAAATTAAATCTTTGTAAAATTGTGAAATCCATATTATAAATTAAACATTACAGAGTTGAACTTTTTTTGTTAAATACAGTAGTAGCATTTTATAAATTGGTAGTGTACACCATGGTGTAATAGAGAACAAGGTGTGTTACCGCCATATTGAAAAATCAGCCAATCAGAAAATAACGCGCGAAATCAAACGCTTGACAAATAACTGAATTTGAAACGAAAACAAGAGACAAAATCTTTATTTAACAATAAAGACACTCACTTAATGTTCCAATGTTCAGAGTTCACAATTTTTTACAAAAATGAACGAATACAACAAGTAAGATTTGGTTGTGTAGGTTATAGTCATATGATTGGCAATATGGCGGCGTTTTGAAAGGTGCGCAGAACATGACGAAAATTCGTCTTCCGTGGGAGCACACCTTCTCTATTACACCATGGTGTACACCGTCACGTGAGTTAATTCTTGTTGTATAACATCATCAATAAAAAACACACCAAACAACAAGAAATGGCGCACAAGAGTAACTACAACACAATTCCTTGAGTGTAATATGCTTGGGTGCAAAGTAAGCGTTCATAAAACACTTCATATATATTTTAACACTCTACCCCACAACGTTCACAAACGCACCACGAGAAGCGTTTATCCCGTCATCTGACTGACAAGTGACAAGTACATTGTCTATTTTCACTCCTTACCTGATCCATAGATTATGAACGTACTCCTTATGTCATTGGCTGAGCGCGAATTTTAAACGAATGACATTTTTATTCAAATAATTTTATCTTGATAGGTAATTTCAAGCAGCAAATATGCTCAAGACAATCTCCTGGGTATACAAAATCATGTTGCACAAGTTTTTGATGAACTACTATCCTTGCATTCTCAAAATATTTGAATTTGTCCATTATTGACCTAGGTTAATAATAGGAAAAATTATTAATCAGTAATAGATAAATTCAGCTTCTCAGTTGGCTTGAAGAAGCAATAATTGCCAACTTCACAGCTAGTAGTGGAAAAATGTACATTTTCAAGGTAAAATCTGATTTGTTTTTACCAGAGTACCTACAAGAAATAGTCGCTATAAGATGAACTTACTTTAGGGAAATAAAAACTATCATTACAGATAAACAATATAAACTATCTTATAGTATACAGACCATAGTTGTCTGTTTTTATTTTAAGAATAATTAATTCCCTTCCGGTTAGCAATATATTTATCATGATAAAACATTAAAACATGAAAATAATAACATTCGATTAACGTGACCTCTGATTATGAGGAACTTTTTAACAAGTATTGTCTGGTATGAGATTAAATCTCTAGCATACAATACTTCGAACTTTGACCTTTTAATATAATAGAAATTTCCGATTGGAATTATATATCTAACCGGGTTTTGTCTATGAAATTGCTGATGATAATTACATACGTATCTATTTAATTCTAGTACGTAGATTATTATGGATTTGTTTAAACGGCAACAATTATATTAGTTGATATTTTTATTTTGGGTAAGGAAACAAAACTAGATGTTTATCAACAAAAATAGATGCATTCAAGGTAGTGAGAAAACTCGAACCACACCAAAGTTCGACAAATTAGATAATAATTCTCCAGCCTTTATTCGGGCGTGCATAAATTCGAGGCTAAGATTTTACTTAATCTTTTTCTCACTTTATGTACCTGCTTGTAGACCCTTAAATTCGACGCTAGGTACCTCTACTAATCCTTCTACCTGTATTATTTTGTATAAAAATATCAGAAAATAAGAAATAGAAAACTAAACAAAAAACAAGAAAACCCAGGCCCAAGCCCGGTTGATCAAAGTGTAACTATGTATAAAAATATCTGAAAATAAGAAATAGAAAACTAAAAGAAGACAAGAAAACCCAGGCCCAAACCCGGTTGATCAAATATAAGCTTAATCCTTAAAGGACATAATCCTTCCGGCAGCGTCCAATTGAAGGGTGTCTCTTCTGGGCTATAGGTAGTTAGCGTCCAATTTGAGGCCGCCCCTTTTTTCAAACTTGTTCTTTCGTATACAATATGTCCCCCTAAGTTGGAATCATATGGAAAACTTTTTTGGAACTTTAGTTCTTTACGCCAGGTTATGTTTGAGCGACCAGGGGTCGCGACGCAAAAGATCTGACCGTTACGCGTTACGTTACGTTATGTTACGTTGCTTCGTTATGTGCCTTGCTTGCGTGCTTGTACCTCCTTAGTCTCTCTCTCGTTTGCTCCTGCCGGGATTCGAACCCGGGCCGCCCACGTGCAATGTGAGCATTCTAACCACTGAACCACCGATGCTATATTGAAATTATATGCAAAGCTGGTATTCGGACTGCTGGTGATCTACTTGAATTTGTTCGGATAAATTTTTACTATTATTTCCATAATTTTTTTTGCGCGATTAATGGGTCTAGCACATTTACTTTTCGAAATACAGAGTGTTGAAATTTTGAAAACTTGAATGGATGGATAAATTGATTTGACATTTGGCAGGTTGTTTTTAAATGTAAAAGGGCATATTTTGAAAGAAATTGTAGTTTGTGCAACTAGTGTGGATATGATGGCCATATCGCACGAGGACGAAGTTTGAGCACGACGCCGTAGGTGGAATGCTCAATCGTTCAAGTGCGATATGGACAATCCACACGAGTCGAGCAGCATATTTTTTCTACGACCCACTTAGGAAAAAATCTAGAAAATAAAAATGTATGTAATATAACTTCAAATTCAAAATTTAACAATTCAATTTTATGTTTCCACTAATTTTGTGGTAAACGTACAGTTCTTGAATGTCCAATTTGTATAATGCTACGGTTTCCTTTTTTAAATATACGATTCTGTTATAAGTAGATGTTGCCAGTCGGACTCCCTCATGAAAGGTACCGTACCATTATCTATAATAATGAATATTCTGCTAAATATTTCAAACGTCTACCTGTTGTCGTTATTAATATCAAGCAGAATGATTATTTAAAAATAAAATTAACAATAAAAAAAATTCCTCACGGGGAATCGAACCCGGTTCTACCGCGTGAGAGTCTGGTGTGCTTACTACTCAACCACCAAAGAATATGCAAATTGTTTATCTATAACGTCAGATGTATTACATAACTTGTTTAAAAGGAACTAAAGTTCCTACCGTGTGTCCCGCGACACGTTCTACCTTTTTATTATCAATTTTAGGAAGAAAAGTTATTCTTCATAAAAAGTTCTGCATTATCTAAAACCTAGAATACAATCATCAAATATCAAAATTTTTTAGTCGTATTCGAGGTTTGTCAAAAAATATTAGTTTCACTCGGGAGTAAAGTACCTTTAAATTTGACAATATCGAAAATTGTTCTTAAAAAAAGTTGATCAAAATTAAAAATTACGATTAAATATGTAATTAGATTCATTTAAATCGAAACTTATTATTTTATTTTTTACTAATGTTTCTATTTTGAATGAACATCCCAACTAGCAAAATGGAATTCTAAGAGGACTGAATTGTTGTATAAGAGTCGGAGTTTTAAGGACTTTTTATTTTTATTAAGCCTTTTGTTGCGATAATTTTGTTTTTTAAAGAAAAATTGTTGTATTAACTGATTCTATAGTGACTTTTACAATATATGTTATAACGCATTATACGATCCTTTATATTAAAATGATATAATACGGTATAAGCAAGTTTTTACAATATCAAAAATATCATTTTATAAGACTTTTATACCTATTGTATAAGAGTTCTATAATATACTATATAACTAACAGCTACAACATTATAAAATAGTTACTTAAGCTTGTCTTATTGAAGCTGTATAATGTTGTATAATAAATATTGTATAGCATTCAATTGTGTTGCGTTATAAAACACTTTTTAGTTGTATAGTGCCTAAATGTTCTTCGTTATAAAACAGTTATCGTATACCGTTCCATTTTACAATAAAATATTGTTTAAGGCATTTCTTTGGGATAAAATTGTTGTATTATAAATCGCCATGTTTGAATGAGCAATTCTTGTACCGCTATCGCCGCCATTATGAACAATTGAGTTGGAAACATGAAACTATATTAAAAAATGTGACTTTATCATTATTTAGAAAATTATATTGTGAAAGAATATCCATACGAAGTGATAAACTATTAAAATTATCTTAGGATGTTCTATTTTATTATCTACTAAAGTATCTACTTGAAATTTAACCAGAATTGAAGCGCTTCATTTTCTTGCCAAATATAATATATGTACCTATAATCTATCAGTAAAATTTGCGGCGCATCAAAATTTGTGCTATTGAACCATCCAAATGAAATTATAATTTTTACTATCGATGTCCGCCAAAGCGGCCCAAGTCGTTTTGATAAGTCTCCATTTCTACAAATGAAATGTATGATGCACGTTCAAGTTGAAATATAATTTGGTTATGATATTCTTCACTAAAAAAATGAAATGCTCTTATAAACTGCTAGATGTCAAAATGTTTCCATTGTGCTGGAAATAACAGCATTATAAAAAAATATATTGCGTTATACAACATTTTGTGAGACCTTCATAGTGCCGCTTCAATCCCATTTTATAGATGTGACTACATGACACACTATTGAATCATTTTATAGTAGCTGTAGAAATGATTATAAAACAGTCGATTAAGAGTTGTATAAATGTGTATTAAACAGTCATATAAGAGTTTTTAATACACTTTTAATAGAACTGTTATACAACCAAATAGTTGTATAAAAATGAGCCCTCTTTAGTTGTATAAGGATCATTTAATTGTTTTGTAGAGTGTTATAAGAATTTTAGTATCCTATAAGACATATCTTGTAACTGTTTATAGAAACCTTATAGAATTTAAATTGCTACTTGGGATTCATCTCTTGTGATTACGGAACACATAATTATCTTAAAGGTTTTCCATGTTTTTTAATATTTTTTGCATTTAGAACCCGGAATAATTGCATATTCATTTATTTTGCAAATAATAAAATAGGTAGGTACATTCAAACACCAAGTTATAAAATTAACATCATATTTAGGGTTGTGGATTTTACCGGTCAACTTTTTTTTTCAATTGACTGAAATGGATTTAAAAAATAAAATTGCAAAATGAGTCCATACAGGAGCACATTTTAAATTGTATGTATAACTTAATAAGTATTTTATTTTTAAATATCAAAATATACATGAACAACATTAAAAATATTAAAATATTAACACAAAACTTAATAAACAAAAAATAGCAAACTCGGTTAATAATTTAAATTATTATTAGCGTAGTAATGATAGTTTTATATCACAATAAAACTCTCGATAAACACCAAAAAGATGGTTTTTAAATATTTTATAAATTTCAATTGAAACTAACTGGTCAAATCTACAATAAAACTGGCGGGAACGAATCATCCGCTTTTCATTTTAACGCAAAATTTTTCGTGCTGCCGCCAGTCTTTCGGTCAAGTCAAATAGGTGTTGGTCAATTGACCATTCATATTAATGTTAGAAACAAACAAATTTAATTTTCACTCATACTAATGCTTCGAGATGTCCAACTTTTTTTAGTAAAATTTTTCAATATTGTCAAATTTAAAGGTACTTTTCTCTCGAGTAAGACTCATATTTTTTTCAATTTCTTAGTTTTTGCATGAGCATGTACGCGTAATGTAGATGTTCATGCAAGAAACTAAGAAAATTTAGATATAAATTGAAAAATAACATGGTTTTATCTCCTTAGTTTTAGTTTTAAATTAATCTTAGTTCTAATTTCTTCTTGCATGAATCCACCTAAGTATATAAAGTATGTACTAGCCGGCCTAAATTTGTCGATAACTCATTAAATTGGACCTTTCGTCCAAACAACACTAAACATGTTTACTCTACATATTTAACAATTTTTTTACGCTTCACCGTTACTTGGTGCAGCCCACACGACGTCGAACAAAGAGATCGACGGTTGTTTCAATAAAATATGGTAATGTGGGGTAGAGCCATGATGACTCGATAACCTTCAGTTTAAAAGTGTAACGACCAAATAAATGAAAAATTGGGAATATTTGAGTATTTTGTTAGATAATCATCACCTATTAATTGTATATAGTATACAGGGTGATTGATTCGTGTAACAAAGTTCTGTAGAATAGATCTGTTATAGTCAAAAGCGCTCTTATCGTGGGGGTTCAAAGGTCACTAACCATATGTATCAATTCAGAAGACACAGAGGTTACCAAAATGTGAGATTACAAAATATACCCGGAGAAAATAATGACGGTTGATGTTTCCTGCACACTGGTTGACAAATTTCCACTTTTTCATTCATTCTCGAAATAATCTATCAGATTAAGTAGGTACCTTTTTTTGCTTGAGGATGCAAAATAACGAAAAATTGCTTCTTATTATTTATATTATCACTTTGAATTGTAAGTGACATAACTGACATTTAAATAAAAACTTTTTGCTGATGAAAGACTTTTTAGAATCGCTGAAAAAACTAGATACATATCCTTTTTTCTCCCGTCAAAATTGCATAAGTCTGTCTTATTCATCTTACGGATTTAATTTGGAAGTTATGTATCTTCTGTAAGTTCCTTGTGGCATTATTTATTATTTTTTCTCTTATTTTTTTGGAATGAAAACCACAATAATGTTTTTTTATTTTTTTATTTCGACGTTTCGGTAGCGTTCCAGCTACCTTTGTCAAGATTAAATAATGATAAAATAATTTTTGGTCCCTATCTGACACAACGAAAAAAATATGACAACTAGACAATCAATAATATTTTGAAGTTTAAGACTACAAAACTTTATTGTCAAATTTTATTAAGGTTCATTCATAGTTTAGTAGATCACATCTCTGGTAAAATGTGAAATAAATATTTTATTTTATGACATTCCAAAGATATGATAGTCTACTAGAAATGGAATCCAGTGAAGTGCACGTTCCGGGAACGGTTTTTATTGGGATAGCGCTTTTTTTCGCTTATTTTGGAAATGTTGTTAATAAATTGCGTTTGTTGTTACTTTTTTTGTGTATGATTATTTTTGTTATGATTCAAAGCAATAAAAGAAAACAAAAACGGTTAGTATGTCTTTGTTGAATCGTATGACCCGCATGATAAGACTGTATTTGACTATACCAATAAAGATATAGGTAAAAAGCTTCAAGATTCATATTTCAAAATTAGTTACAATGTTACAGAGTGTTCCATAACTCGGTGCAGCATCAAAGATATGTTTTTTTAATGGAACACCCTATATTTTACATTAAAACTTCATTCTCCGTCACAACTTATGAGTTTGTAACATTTTAAACAGGGTATTTTAAAAGATATAATCAATTTTCCGTAGCAAGTTTAATACCCTGTATAATTAGAGAGGAGTAAAATAATAATGATTATCAACATTTTTAGACACCACGTATGATTTTGCTAATATTTATTAGATCAAAAATATGGTGAGTGGTGTCAAAACTCAATTACATCATTTTCTCAATAATTTAAGAATGTCTTGTAAGCTTAATTA
>CAJUYH010009492.1:0-13659 GCA_910591685.1 Galerucella tenella
TGAACACTTACGAGCATACAGATTAAAACAACCAGATAAATCACATTATGCAAAACACCTACTTGACACTAAACATTCAGTAACACCTAACACAGAACCAGAAATACTACATGTTTGTGATAAGAAGCAAGAACTGGACTTCCTCGAAGAATTAGAAATTAGAAGACACTTAACAGTCCCACAATATGAAGTCCTCAATGAACAGTTGAATCTAGGAAGTTCTCAATTATTAAACTGTCTTCTTAAGTAATAATTGTAAAGATCAGCAGATATAGTTTTCCTGGTTTCCTATATCATTGCACAGTTATACTGATCTTAAATGGGACAAAGATATCCAGAATATCCCCATAGGGCTAATAATATCAAAGCTACTATTTGTAAAATCTTCTTCTTTTTTCTATTCATATATATTAAGTCAATCACTAGATAGGGCACTATTTGGACTAGCCAAATATATATCAAGCATACATTATGTCAAAAGTAACTTCTGTCATTCTGACGATGATATATTTATCGAAACAATTGTCAATAATTTACTTGCAATTTACACATTTTTTCAAATATATTGTGGAGTCATTTAGAAACAGTTAGTTTCATTTAAAACCATATTAAAATAAGTACCTAATATTACTTCAAACTAGTTTAACTGATACTTTAATAAATATAAATTGAATAAAGTGATAGAAAATAGTCAATAACTTACCAACTATTTATCCTGGTCTTGATGTATAAACAACAAAAGTGGCTGGCACAAGTGGTCTGTGTGATTGTGGGTGAAATGGGTGGAATATTGAGATAAAAACCGCCAAATATTTCTTTTTATTGCACTCCAAACTAAAAAAAGCGCGAACGCGACAGATACCCTCTACATCTGGTTACCATATTGGACGAAGCCTATTTTTTTTGTCAGACACCTTGAGACGTTACTTACTTACTTCACTTTGTTTAATTATATCACTTTGTGTCTGTCACAGTATCATTGATAAAAATGCTGTTCAAATATTTACTTGCAGAGAGACGCTGAAAGATGGAAACTATGGTCCCAAAACATATTAAGTAATTGTTTGAAAATGGAAGCAACTAACAAAAAAAGTCGAGATAACATTTTATCCAAAATGAAAGCGTATGATTTAGAGGTAAGTTGAAAACTATTAACAGTTCAATTGCTTCAACCCTTACAATGTGGAACCGCATTTAATTAAGTAAATTAAATAAACTGAAATTGCTTTTCACTCGCAATCAGTTCTGTATGAATATGAAAAGATGCAAGTTGATAGTTTGATTAAAAATTACCAGGTACCAGTAATAATAACAAAACGAAAAAAGAAACTATACTTTTAAAAAATATTCAACAAAAAAATTTCAAATGACAATTCAGTCGTTACAAAATCTGGGAGACATTCAACTGCAATCATAAGGCGCGAATACTACGATAATAAAATTATTGAGGGAAGCCCATTTCTCGCCGAGTTGTAAATGAACAATTTAGAAAATACTATATTTAATTCATTTAATTATTATAGAGGGGAGAGAGGAGGCAGTTGCTTTGGGTGTGGAGTGAAGGGCCACCAGGTAGCGAGATGTAAAGCAAGGAGAGTGGAGAAGAATGCTGGCTATGTAAGAGCGTGGGGCACATGGCCAGAGACTGTCGGCAAGCTTTCCTTTGTAGGGTATTTGGAGAAAGGGGGAGTGTAGTAGAGGAAGGGAGGGAGTTGATGTAGGGGAGGGGTTCTCTGGACTCCCTAGAGGGGATGTCTGGTCAAATAGGAGGAAGGGGAGAGCAGACCGCGGGAAGAAAAAAATTTGAGGAGGGATGGAGGGTGTTGCAAATGAATTTAGGAAAATGCAGGGTAGCACATGATGTTATAGATAAGGTAATTTATAGGAGGGATGTGGATGTGGTGTGTGGATCTGAGGTAAATGCTAGATATGTGGGAAATCAAGGATGGATAATGGATGATACAGGAGAGGCAGGAATAAGAGTGGTGGGTATAAGCCCAAATGTAAGCCTGGGAGAATACGAGAGGAGTATTACAGGATTGGGGGACGTTCTTAGGGTGTCAAAAGGGAAAACGGGAGTCTTGAGAAGAATGGTGACAGGCGACTTCAATACTGCCTGGGGAGGGAGAAAAACGGACAGGAGAGGAGAGATCCTGGAGGAAGTGTTGACATCCAACGGGTTGGCTGTGCTGAATGATGGACTGTTGCCCACCTTCGTGAGGGGTGACGGGGGTTCATCATTTATTGATATAACAGCGTGTGATGAATGGCTGGGGAAAGAGTGAGTAGTTGGAGGGTATTGGAGGATGATGAAAGCTTGAGTTTACATAGGTATGTGGAGACGAATATAAGAAGAGGGAGAAAAGAATTAGTGGAAGAGTGGGGATGGAAGTGGACAAAGGCCGAGGCAGAAAGAATAAGGAAGAAATTAAGGGAGGAGATAGGAAGGGGACTTGGGCATGATGTAGAGAATCTGTATGATGTGATACAGGGCAGCAGGAGAAAGGGAAAGAGAAAGGGAAATAGGCGGAAGTGGAGGGCTAATTACTAGTGGAATGGGGAAATAGAGAGTCTGTAGTGTAGAGGGAGTGTAAAAAGGAACGAAGACGAATGTTGAGAGGAAAAGTAGGGATGAAGGGAAAAGTAGGGATGAAGGGATAAGGTGGATTTAAGCAGAAGAAGAAGGAACTGGAGCGCAGTGGGAAAATAAGGAAGTGGGAAGAGTTGCTGGAGGAGTTGGAAAAACCCATGGGGGAAAGGCGTATGGAAAGAATGGGTGGAAATAGGAACGTGGTAGGGGTAGGAGGAGCAGTGGAAGGCAGGATCCCAGAATACTAGGGAGATAGGGAAAATGAGAGGGATAGGCAGGTAGAGAAGTGGGGAGGGGTAGGAATGTTAAAGTGGGGAAAGCCCCAGGGATAGATGGCATGAGAGGTGATATGGTGAAGTGGCTGTTGGATGACAATGGGTAGTACTTTTTGGAACTATTCAACAGGATACTGAGAGAGGGAGAGTTCCCGGAAAGGTGTAAGGTGGTCAGGGTGATCCTTGTGAAGAAGACGGAGATGGATGGGCAGCGGGCGGAGGACTACAGGAAGTTGGTAGGAATGGGGGTTTCAAAGGAAATCCAGCATGGGTTTGTAGAAGGGAAATTATTTATCTCAGAGCTGGGCAGGGTGGTGGACTTGGTGAAAAAGGCTGGGCAGGGTAGCTGTAGGAGTAAGAACCCCCTGCTCGTGTTCTCCGACGTAGGGAACGCGTTCAACAGTGTCAGTAAACGGGCGGTGTTGAGCGCGTTGATAAAGCTTGGAGTAGGGGAGAGGCTAATTAATCTAGTAGAGGACTACCTGGCGGAGCGTGCGATAGTTGACACTAGAGGGAGAAGGTATTGGACGGAGATTGGAGTGCCCCAGGTCTCGGTTCTGGGACCGACGCTTTGGAAGTTTGTGGGATAGCATGTTAAGAAGGATGCGATATTACGGTGTATGCGGACGATGTCTGTCTGGTATGTACGGCAAAGGGAGAGGTAGAGATAGAAAGAAAGGTAGAGAGGATGTGTAGTAAGATTGTGGAGAAGATAGAGCGGTGTGAACTGGAAGTGGCTGAGGATAAGATGGTGGGGATACTGGTGAAGGGGTGGAGCAAGGGAAGTGGGGGTGATGGTGAAGGAAAGGAAAATTCGGATAGAGGAAGCGGTAAAATATGTAGGGGTCTAGTTGGATAGCCAATTATCCCTCAAAACCCATGTGTTGAAGGCTGCACTAAAGAGAAAAGTAAGGGCAGCGTGGCTGGGAAGATTAATGGGTAATGTGAAAGGACCGGGAGAGTGGAAGAGGAGGGTAATTGGTAGGACGGTAGAGCAGAGTATGCTGTATGGCGCGGAAGTGTGGGGTGAGAAAACAGGGGTGAATGCGAGGGTTAGATCACTCCTGCTGGTGCAGAGAGGGATACTCCAGAGAGTGGTGCAGGCGTACAGAACAGTGGGTGGACTGGCAGCAGCGGTGCTGTCAAGGTCTTATCCATTGGACTTGATGGCTAAATATAGACAGAAACGCTGGAGGGGTGCGACCAGAGGGGAAGTACTGGAATGGATGGATGAGGAAATGGAGAGAAGGTGGGATGAGTATGAGGGTGCGCTAAAAGGAGCGATTGGGAGCAGGAGAAATTGGGTGGACCGTAAATTCGGGGAGGTGCTCACAGGGCATGGGTCGAGAGTGGGCTACCTCCACAAGATTGGGAAAAGAGAAACTGAGGGAGGGAGGGAGGGAAGGTGAGGGAGCGGCTTATACGCGCCGCCGCGTAATAACAACAACAACAATAATAAAATATTAACAACAAAAATTTCAACAAATTACATTAAAATTAGAGTCTGTTATTGAAACAATAATGAAAATGAAGTGGGGTCAAAAAATGAAGGTTCACGTGGAAAATCGTATGTATCTTTGTGGAAAATGCAGATACAAGAAAAAGTTTCAAATAAAATTTGAAGATTACCTACGCAATAATCTTGGAAGTACCTACGCTATGTTATATAATTTCATTTTCAATTTATTCCTGTTAATAAGAGAAATTTGGTAAAAAAATTTTTTAGTAGAGGTTTGCGTGGAAAATCGATGATAATATATTGAAAAAGATTTTTTTTTCAATGTATTTGTAGATACCCCATTTTGAAACACATTTCATTCCATTGTTCACTTACTATCGTGAAAATAAAAACATGGAAATTTATGTTCAAAAATGCTACCAGGGAAATTTCGTATATTTTGAAAAATAATGCAGATACAAAAAAATGTTCAGACAAATTTTGTAGATAAATGTATTTTTGATTTGAACATTCTCCTGCAATTTCATTATTTAAACAATTAGAGTGAAAACATAAATTTACTTAGCGATTTTCCGGAAAGTTGAATGCCTTGCATCGTAAAGTTTTTCTCATTTTAATCACAACCCTTTCAAATACTCAATTTTGAATTTTCAAGTTTTTTGTAATTTTTGCGGCATTTTACGTATATTTTGTGTGCTTTGACTAGTCTATACAGTTGAATTGGAAGAAAGCTTATTTATCATTAGTTATTCTTAAAGTTGTACGGTATAACGGTATCACCCATCCAGTGATCTCTGTTTATAGTCTATATAGAAAGAACAAGGAGTAATAAATCATTCATTTAAGTAGATTTCATAGACGTGCCAAAATATATTTTAAGAGGGTATACCGGAAGGTACATTTTGTATTGAACGAATGAGTTGCAGCTATGCTAAAGAATATACGATTTAGTTCAGAAGTAACGGGATGTACTAATTTTAATAAAAAAAAGTGATAGAGGTACATAAATTTTAGTAAATTTGATAAAGAAAGGCAACACAGTTTATTCATAATAGAAAACAAACCATTCTGTAACAATAATTATTTTATATATTTTTGTTCTTTTTGTGTGAAGATTAATTCAAACTTTGAATATTGTCACAAATAAATTACAATGAAATATATTTAAAAAAAATTAATTAAAGTCAAGATAGCAAGATATCGTTACAATTTTTATTAAATTCAAAGGGACTATCACGAAGATATGAATGGGGATGTCTTCGAGGAATGGTTTGTTCAAATGTTGGATCTGATTCCAAAAGGGGCTGTTTCCAAAAGATCCACTAAGGAAAGAACTTTACAGAATTGCAAAAATGAACAAGAATAAATACAAAACCTACATTGTAGAAGAAATGGCTTCTTCTCGTGGTATATCAGTTCTTCGACTTCCCCCTTATCATTGTGAACTTAATCCCATAGAATTAATATGGGCTCAGGTAAAGGGGGAAGTTGGAAAAAAAATACTACTTTTAAAATAAACGATGTTGTGAAATTGTTTGAGAGTGCTGTAAGTCATGTTAGTAAGGAAAATTGGACAAACTGTATCGAGCATGTTATCAAAGTAGAGGCAAATATGTTGAAAATTGACAATATTTGTGATGATTTAATCGACCCTATTATTATTAATGTCAACAACGATTCTTCCTCTTCCTCTTCCGAGTCGGATATAGAATAAAATATAAGTAATAAATGTATTCCAATAATTATTTCTTTTCATTTTTTATTATATTATAATTTAAAACGTATTTTTTTCCCAAAATACACACCACTGCATTGCGTTATTGCTTATCTGCTAATCCTTTAACAATGAAGAAACCCTAAACTTTGCTACAACTGAAACAAATACGGGGTCGATCTACCTGGTTTTTAGATTCACGGAAGAAATGTAATTTAAAGTAAGAGATTTATCAAAAATTTCATGGTTCTCCCTGTAAAGGTTTTGCATACTTAATTAGGGTTTATTACTCCTCGTACTTTTTGTACATACTATAGTTTGTAAATTTAAGCCTTTATACCTAAATAAAATTGTATGCATTTATAAATTTCTAATTTCAGGTTGCAGCAGTTGAGAAATCGTATGAAAAAATTAAAAAAATAGTCACATGTAGAAGATAAGATGGAGAGAATCATCAAGTTTCATGAATATTCGTTGTCGTTAATGATCAAGCCTGAATGCCATATTTCTAAATATATTGAACAAGTTTATTTTACTAAAAGCTGAATTTTTATTATCTCTGTCAAAACTGTAAACGCCTGAAAAAATTGGAAGATGAACGTATTTTATTTATACAAAGAAAGAAAGGGAACATAGGGATTTAATGTATCCTCCGATCTAAATAGTCCACCCACAAAAAATTTCTATAAATTTACTTCAATAAATATCAAGTGAACGAAGAAATGAAACACTTTAATTCGTAAATATTCATTATTTCTGAACTAAGTTCAATATATCTTCTGTAAGTTCCTTGTGGCATTATTTCTCATCTTTTCTCTTATTTTTCGGGAATCAAACCACAATTTCGACATTTCGGTAACGTTCCAGCTACCTTTGTCAAGATTAACTAATGATAAGTGCGGAAAGTGATACTTTCCCGCACGCGACTGCAGTTGACCCGAACGACGCGAAGCGGGCAAGCGGTCAAGGGCGGGAAAGACACTTTACGCATGAGTTGGGAACATTATTTTTTCTACGACCGTATATACAAAAAAGTATATCAACCCATTTTTCAAAATTTATTTTATTTTAACACACTTATAAAAAACTTAGACCACAAACTATTATTATTATTATTATAAATATTAATATTAGAAACACAATTAGTTGCATTCTGTGAATTACTTAAAATTGCCGGTCCAGTGGAGATATTTGGTGTTAACTGGTGAGTGAATGACGTTGATGAGGATGGCATCGTTTGCAGGTCACATAAAGATGACGATGAAGGTGACGGCAACAATTTTAAGTCATTTGTAGATGAAAGAATTTCATTTGATATATTTTTCTTATATCAAGCCCGGGTGGTTTGATAGGTGTTTTATGACACTACTTTGAAGAATGTACAAGGTTATATCAAAATATTTTCATTATTTTATATTTTCAGAAAATTAAAAATGCAACAAAAAGCTAGAAAACATGTTGATTTTATTTGATGGACTATTTATTCACCTGGTGTAAGAATAGTTATAACTTCCGAAGTAAAAAACTATCTAATAAGGTCAAAATTTGCATAATTTTACTTTCAAAGCTAAAATGCGTGCGGGAAAGTGGGTTAAAGCGTACGGTAGTAGAAAATAATAATTTTTGGTCCCTATCTGACAAACAAATTAATAGTATATTCTTCAACGAGTACAGAATGATGGCTATTATTAACGCGGATGAAGTTTTCAAAACGAGGGAGCGCAGCGAGTGAGTCAGAGTTTGACAAATTTTCAATCGATTGCAAATTCCTTCTACGAAAAAACCTATTAATTGTTAAATTATCTTAACCAATTAATGTTTCAAGTTAAGATAATATGTTTGGATTTATTTTGGCCGTAACGGCATCCAAAATGAAAATGAATTCGTAGATAAAACAAAATAGGTGAGATTCTTAAATTGAAACAAATTGAAAATAAATTCCGACAACAACTTAAAGTGCTAAAACTAAAAAATTAATGGATTGAAGGTTCAAATAGTCCTCCTTGTTGAGCGAAAACCGAATCTATCGAACAAAGAAAATCACTGAGCTGATTCGGTGTAATGTAATGAATTCTTTTATCATAAACTATATAAAATGTTCGATGCTTGTGTACCTAAATTTAAATCTAGTAACATTAAAAATACCAAATTCCCTCCTCCATGGTTTACTCCAGATATAATCCGTTTATTACAAGAGAAGGAATATCACAGAAAAATGCAAAAAAAATCTGAATATCACTCAAATGAATTTAAACGACTAAGAACTCTGTTAAAAAATAAAATTAAGGAAGAAAATAACCTATACATCCGTAACATTGAAGACGGCATTAACGATAATCCCAATTTGTTTTGGAATTTTGTGGAAAATAACAAAAAATATAATAAAGCAGATTACTGTTTCAAGAATCCTGATAACAATTGTATTAATATTACAGATAAATCAATAATATCAGCCGAATTTGCGAACTATTTTAAGTCGGTGTATGAACACAGCTCATCTACCTACCATCTGACTTTTTTGAATTCTGTAGATAATTATAGTTCAAATTTCAATTGTTTACAATTTACTAGGATCACTGTTCAAGATATTCACATTGCATTTAAAAAGCTTAAACCAAAGTTCTCAGCTGGACCTGATGGAATTCCGGGATATATATTTAAAGCCTGTCGTGATTATCTTACATACCCCCTCATAATTTTGTTACAAAAATCACTTAACAATAACTACTTTCCAAAGGCGTTTAGGATCACAAAGGTAACTCCGATACATAAAAAAGGTAGAACGTGTCGCGGGACACACGGTAGGAACTTTAGTTCATTTTAAGCAAAAAGTAGGTATGTAATACATTTGACGTTATAGATAAACAATTTGCAAAGCCTCGGTGGCCGAGTAGTAAGCAAACCAGACTCTCACGCTGTAGATCCGGGTTCGATTCCCCGTGGGGAAATTTTTTTTTACTGTTAATTTAATTTTTAAATAATTATTCTGCTTGATATTAATAACGACAACAGGTAGAAGTTTGAAATATTTAGCAGAATATTCATTATTATAGATAATGGTACGGTACCCTTCATGAGGGAAGGATTTAAAAAGGGAAACCGTAGCATTGTACAAATTGTACATTTAAGAACTGTACGTTTATCACAAAAAATTAGTGAAGACATAAAATTGAATTGGTACGATTATAAATAAAATTGTTGAACATTTTAAATTTCAAGTTATATTTATTTTACAGTATATTCAAATGTTTATTTTCTAGATTTTTTCTTGAATGGATCGTAGAAAAAATATAATGTTCAACTCGTGTGGATTGTCCATATCTACACTAGTTGCACAAACTACTATTCTGCACAGTTTACAAAATGGAAATGTAGGCCATCAGTTAACTAAACAGATATGATTTCATATACATCCTAGAACGTATATGAAATCCACCAATCAGCATTCGAGTTCAGTATCCGTCATTCATCTTTTTTCAATTTAAAAGAAACGTCAAAATAACTTGTCAAAAAAATTTTCTCATAGAAGCGCACTGGATCAAGAATATTCATTTACAAAGATAAACTTGAAATAAATAATCCGTACAAATTATTTATATCCACACTAGTTGCACAAACTACAATTTCTTTCAAAATATGCCCTTTTACATTTAAAAACAACCTGCCAAATGTCAAATCAATTTATCCATCCATTTTAAAGTTATCGAATTAAAACATTCAAGTTTTCAAAATTTCAACACCCTGTATTTCGAAAAGTAAATGTGCTAGACCCCTTAATCGTGCAAAACAAATTATGGAAATAATAGTAAAAATTTATCCGAACAAATTCAAGTAGATCACTAGCACTGCGAATACCAGATTTGCATAGAATTTCAATATAGCATCGGTGGTTCAGTGGTTAGAATGCTTGCATTGTACGCGGGCGGCCCGGGTTCAAATCCGGGTAGGAGCATATTTATTATTATGAATCGCTGCTTCGTAAACGAGAGAGAGAGACTAAGGAGGCACAAGCACGCAAGGCACATAACGAAGAAATGTAACATAACGTTTCGTAACGTAACGCGTAACGGTCAGATCTTTTGCGTCGCGACCCCTGGTCGCTCAAACATAACCTGGCATAAAGAACTAAAGTTCCAAAAGAAAGTTGTAATTTTTTTTTAAATTTCTTAATATTCAATTTTTTCAACCCTCGTAACGTTTGTCAGCGATTTTTGGATATGGAATATAAAAGACTAATACATTATCAACCTCTGTGCGAAATTTAAACGAGGGACATCGATATATGGCTTTGCAGTAATAAAAAGAAAGTTGTAATTTTTTTCAAAAATGCCTATTATTCAATTTTTGCGACCCTTGTAACGTTTGTCAGCGATTTTTGGATATGGAATATAAAAGACTATCACATTATCAACCTCTGTGCGAAATTTAAACGAGGGACATCGATATATGGCTTTGCAGTAATGAAAAGAAAGTTGTAATTTTTTTTTAAATTTCTTAATATTCAATTTTTTCGACCCTCGTATCGTTTGTCAGCGATTTTTGGATATGAAATAGAAAAGACTATTACATTATCAACCTCTGTGCGAAATTTAAACGAGGGACATCGATATATGGCTTTGCAGTAATAAAAAGAAAGTTGTAATTTTTTTTAAAATTTCTTAATATTCAATTTTTTCAACCCTCGTAACGTTTGTCAGCGTTTGGCTATGGTTTATAGTTTTTAACTTTCCTGTCATATAATTCCTAAAACAACAAATTTAATTTTGTTACTATCTTTGTGCATTAAAACTTAGGTACCTATTGTATTTAAAAGTACATTTAGAAAAAGTTGAGTGAAGTATTATTTTTTATTTCAGAATTTACAAATTGGAAACAAACAATTGAAGAAGTATCTTGCAGTTACTACGTTATATCTAAATACAGGAATAATAGAAGTATAAGATACAATTGTAATCGCAGTAAAAAAGGTAAGCCGATAACTAGAAAGCTTTTGTTCAAAATAAGATTATAAAATAGTTATTATTTGGTTACCCTTGTATTTGTATAATATGTGTACTTACAGGGCCAGGGCATAGTGGAAATCGAAAATTGGATAAGCAATATAAACGCAGCTGTAAGAGTCAGGGCTTATGTCATATCAATTCATCATGTACTAGTCAAATAAAAATGCTTTGTGACGGTGATGGTAAAGTAACAGTGAATTTTCAAAAAACTCATTATGGACATGAAGCTGATCTTGCACAAATTAGACTATCTAAGCTTGAAAGAGAAAAAATTGGTTAATGGAATCCCACCTAAAAAGTAAGTTTGAATTTTCAAATTAGTGACTTACCTTTTATAGTATTACTAAATGATATTAATTTTACAATATAATATCTGTATGTAATTTTCAGAATAGTACAGACAGTTTCTGACAACATTGGAGAGCATTTAAAGAGAATAGATTTGCTCACTATGAAGGACGTAAATAATATTAAAAGATGTTTTGGTCTTGAATATCAGGATGGCAAACGACATGAAAATGATGCAATATCTTTGGATTTGTGGGTACAGGAAAATAATTCGAAAATGCCTGAGGAAAATCCAATTTTATATTATAAAAAGCAAGGAACTGAATCATCATTTTTGAAACAAGAGGATTTTTGTTTAATAATCATGAACAACATTCAAAAATCAATGATACAAAAATTTGGAAGCAGTACTTTAACCATTGATGGAACTCATGGTCTCAATTGTTATGACTTTGAACTGACCACAGTTATGGTACTAGACAAATACAGACAAGGATTTCCAGTATCATTCATGTTCAGTAACCGAAAGGATACCTACTTATATTTATCAACAAATTAAAGCTGTAGTTGGTAAGTATACAAAAACTATGATTTACATTTTTTATGAGCAAGGTGTATTTTTTGTAGGTGAAATACGACCAAAAATTTTTATGTCTGATTTAGCTGCAGCATACTTCATTGTGTGGGTATTAGTAATGGGTGGTGGTGGTGGTGGTAGTACTAACCATCTCTTCTGTGCTTGTCATGTCGACCGAGCATGGCAAAGTAATATAAAGTGAAGGGTTTAGTTTAGAAAAACAAAAGGAAGTGAAGAAAGCAATAAAAACTTTGCAGCAAAACACAACAGAGCAGGAATTCCAAGAATGTTTAAATAACACAATTACATTATTATTGAATGACGATGACACCCGAGAATTTGGGAACTATTTTAAAAATAATTATGTGTCCAATTATAAAAAATGGGCTTATTGCTTTCGCAAGGATTCTGTCATTAATACAAATATGCATGTAGAAGCTATACATAAAGTCTTAAAATATAATATACGCAGAACGAAAAACAGTTAGACGTCTTGATAAGGGTTTAAATTTGATTTTACAATATTTGAGGGATAAAAGTAGAGACAGAATTGTGAAATTAATAAAAGGGAGGACTACTAAATGTACATCAGACATTTTTAAAAGACACTGTGAAGCACAACAATTGAAAAATTATGCAATAGAATTTCATAAAGATGTTTGGAATGTAACAAACGAATCAGGAAACACATATATTATAAAACAAGAGCAAGAAATGAATTGTTGTGCAGACATTTGTTCTGCTTGTGATATATGTAGACACATATACAGGTGTACATATGCATAGACTTTAATTGTCAGAAATTAATTTGTAAACATATTCATTATGTTATGATTTGCAATGGAAAAAATAAAAAGGTAATAACACATTCAGTAAAAAATGAAACTGAAAGTAATATTGAAATTTTTTGTGCTGTGCTTGTTTATTCTTATTATCGCACATAAAGAAAAACTCACGTTCACTTAATACTTTTAATTTCTTTCAATAGCAAACATACTATGATGTGAAATAAAAATGAAATGTGAAGTTCGATATGCATTTCATGCTGTCGGCATAACTTCTGTCGAGATAATGCCGGTTTGTGGCGCCAATTAGCCGCGTAATCGGTAAGCTTAAAAACAACAAAAAACAATGTCACTCTAACGAACAAAAAACAGTGTTGTCAAATCAATTGAAAGTCTTTCAAAGTCTTAACAGTGCTTGATAAATCAAATAAATGCACTGAAGAGAAATTAAACAGAAAGATTGATTATGTATTTTGTAAGTTACAAAATTTTGATTACAATACTTTGGACGATCCTACGCTAGAAAAAATTCATTTTCATTTAAGTACCTATAGTTGATAATTTGGCTCTGTAGCAGAATAGCGCTGGTCAAAATAGCGCTGGTCAAAAAAAGCGCTGGTCAAAAAAAGCGCAGGAGAAAATAGCTCTGGACAAAAACAGCGCTGGTCAAAATAGCGCTCCATAAAATAGCTGCCAATAGATAATTATGCTTCTTTATTTTACTACTATCTCATACATAAAAATAGACTATAGTACCGAATTAGCATAATTAGGAATAACATATTTTCCATAAATTACAGTCATAACAATAGTTTTCCTAATTCAATTCGTCAACACATATCGCTTCCCGACCAACTGACACAGATCAAAGTGTAAACAACTACTTGTCAGTGTCATATTTATTTAAAGTTTAAAAAAATACAATTTGGCAAGTCTCAGAAAGGAGGTGCTACATTATTCCACGAAGG
>CAJUYH010009493.1:0-13654 GCA_910591685.1 Galerucella tenella
TCAGTCTTTCTGGGATTGATCGACAGTGAGTGTTCCTTACACCATGTTTCAATTAATTTAAGCACATCCTGCGCTCTATCGCACAGTGTGTTCACAAATTTGCCAGTCTGCAAGATAACTATGTCATCTGCGTATGCAATTGTGTAGAATCCATTGTTGTTGAGGTGATTAATCAGGGTGTCTAGGACTATGTTCCACAGAAGGGGTGATAAGACTCCTCCTTGTGGACATCCCCTCATGACCAGTCCTCTTACTGTGATGTCTTCTACATTGATACTTATTGCTCTACTAGAGAGCATCTTGAATATCCATTCTCCTACTACCAGAGGTATATTCCTGGAGTTGAGTTGCTGGGTAATTGTTATAAAGGTTGTTTTATCAAACGCTCCCTCGATATCTATGGATATACCCAGGGTGGATTCTTTGTTGTCCAATCATCTTTCGATTCTGCCAACCACTTGGTGAAGGGCCGAATCAGTGGACCTTCCCGGAGTATATGCATGCTGATTTGGATGAAGTGGGTTGTGAACTAGCACTTCATCTCTTATATACCGCTCGCATAACCTCTCCATTGTTTTTAAAAAGAACGATGTGAGACTAATTGGTCGGAATGCTATTGGTAAGGTGTAGTCCATCCTACCTGGTTTGGGTATAAATACCACTCGTACTTCTCTCCACTTACTGGGAATATACCTCAGAGCTAAAGAGGCTCTGAAAATTCCAACCAGGTGCGGCATAAGAATACCCATTCCTCATCAATTACTGCACTAGCAGATTGCCAGTCGTATTGTGAGGGTGTTGTTGGTAATTCCGTCCAGTTTAACGTTCCAGGAGAGACAGAACCTGGGAAGTGAGTTTCCATAAAAATCTCAGCGCTCTCTTGAAGGTTGGCGGCCTTGTCGCCATTTTCCCTTGTCAGAATGCCGATACTCTTATGGTGGTCGTTTGAGAGTGCCTTCTGTAGCCTAGAAATTTGTGGGAAGTCTTCGACTGCCCCACAATAGGCTCTCCAGGCTTCCCTTTGCTTTTGTCTGCAGACTTTTTTGAACTCTTTGAGGCTGGCTTTATATATTCCCCAGTCCTCTTTGAGTTTTGTTCGTTTTGCCTTGTTAAAGGTCGTTCTCGCTGTCTTTCCGAGGTGTTCCAGTTCAGGGCACCACCAGGTATTGGTCGTGCCACCTGTCTGAACCATCCTCATCGGACAGGATTCCTTATAGGCAATGTCTATTTTGTTTTGGATAGATAATGTGTACCTTCCCAGTTCCTCATTATTGCTAGGAGTCAGGACCTCTGTTTCCCGCAAAGCACCTTTTAAGAGTCGATTGTAGAGAGCTACATCCGTCCTCTTCGGGTCACGGGATTTTACAGTGGTCCTGAGATCCTGGCTTACCGTATAGGTCAGCCAGCGGTGGTCTGACATAGAAATATGATCCGACACTTGCCAGTTGTGAATTTTGTTTGATATTTTGGCTGTCGCCAGCGTAATATCTATTAATGTTAGACTACGGGCGTTAATAAATGTCGGCTCCGTGCCTCTGTTCAAGATTGTTAGATATTTCTTAATTATATATTCATAAAGAGACTTACCTCAGGCGTTGATATCCTTGCTGCCCCAGCTCAAGTGGTGTGAGTTTGAGTCGCAACCCAATATCAGCTCCACTCTCTGGTTGAGGCAGTGATCCACTAGTACCTCCATCTCTTTAGTCGGTGGTAGGGTGGATGCATCTGAAGGTAAGTACACCGATGCGAGTACCAACGCCGTATATTTGCCTCTTCCATCTGGACATTCCACTTTAACCGCAGTAAGGTCTGAGGTGCAGAATTGTGCCATCGGAGAGGCTCTGTATTTCCTTGGAACGTAAACAGCTGTCCTAGGTTGTTGATTGCTTGGTAGGCTAAAAATTTGACCCGTTAGGCTACTGAAACCAGTTATTTTGGTCTTTATTATCCAGGGCTCTTAGATCAAAGCTATTGCATCCTCCAATACATCAAGGTGGCGACATAGTGTTGCCGTTGCCGCCTTTTTGTGTTGGAGGTTGCATTGTATAATATTTACCTTTTTTCCAACGTCCTTGCCCATGAGTAGGTTGCATGGAATTGGATTTGCTTTAGAGGTCCGTCTGCTCCTCCGCTAGGGGAGAGACGACCTCGCTGTGTTCGGGTGCCTCCTCCGTCAGGTCATCGACTGCTTCGACGTCCTTTTCAGGACCCATGGTGGCCTTGGGGTCAATATCCACTTTAGGTGGCTCGACTACCAAGGACCTCGGGTCTTCAGAGGTACCCCCTGCTTCCTTTATCATTACCCTGATAGTCAATTAGGTGAACGCATAGCTCAACCTCATCGACTTCTTCTTGAGGACAGCCATATCCTCGTCTCCGATTCCGAAGACGAAGAGGTGTCCTTCTGGGTTCACCTTTACCTCATGATGGAAAGTGCACCACCTTGCCACCGTCAGATCAGGGTTCTGCGCCCTATGCCGACCAAGTACCCTCTCTTTTTCACCGGATGTCGTCTTGTGGACGTCTTCCGGATCCAGAGCGAGGCCTTGGTCAGCTTAGGGAGCCTATCCACACTAACGACCGCCAGTGATGCCTCCTCCCACGGCTTGAGGTTTTTTGTGGCTTTTTTCAGCCACTCTAGCGTCCCGTCGTCATAGCAGACCACTCTGATGATTTCACCGGAGTATGTCCACGACTTAAACGTGGGCGCTTTGCTATTGCTGCTGGAGGCGGAGAAGATGATCTTGTCCAGTTCCTCTAGCAGTTGATTTTTAATGATTCTTTCCCGTTCTGCGGTAACCTTACCGTACGGGTTAGTCTCATCTATGATAGCAACCCTGAGGTGTCTCAAGGCGGCATCCGCAAAAGTTTTGGAAGGTGCGGCGACATTTCCGTCACTGCGCGGCTTCTTCAGCCTTCTAGGAGTCCCCTCCGTGGAAGTGCTCAAGTGAGGGCGCTTTCCTGCAGGGGTAGCCGGTTCCTTGCCTTTATTCAAAGCGGAGCTCTTGGCGCCGGCCGCAGGAAGTGCCTTTGCTGTTGGTGATATAGTGGGGGAAGAGGGGGGTGCACTTGTAGCTGCTGTCACCCCTGATTCCTTCGCTCTCTTCCTCCTTTTGGCTTCGGAGCCGCAAATGCGCTTTCGCCTAGGCCTTTGTGTTGCATCACGAGGTAATTTTCCATGTCCAGCCTCATTCTGTGCAGTATTTTGGGGTGGACATTTCTGTTCATCCCCAGCTACTGCTTTTGATTGAGGTGAGCACTTCTGTCCAGCCTCGGGATTTGTTTTTTTTGTTTATACATGTGTGTTCCCACGAGTAGCAAGGGAAGGTTTGGTCACCTCTGGCAGAGCCCCACATTACCAGAGGAAGGCTAATTACAATGGAGTTCCGCCCGGTTCCCCATGGGGATCGTTCGTGACCGCATATCACCCTGCGGCCATTCAGCTGTCGGCACGATTCCTTACACCTTAGCTTGGGTAGGCTGGTCCGCGGTGGCATGTTTCGCAATGGCTTTTGGGGAGGTTTAGCTTCCCTCACCCTACTTATTTCTACCACTGACCAAGGGACCGGCGACTCAGTCCCTTGGACGTTCCCCTATCCGCCACCTGGGGACGCGCCCGATAAATAGCCTAACCCACGGGAACTTCCGAAGTTAATAACTATCCAATAAGGTCAACATTTGCATAATTTTACTTTCCCGGGAAAATGGGTTAAAGCGAACGGTCGTAGAAAAATGAGATACTGTACAAAATGTGCTTGTTTATGATTGAAGTTAAGATTATAAAATGAACATTTATCGAGGTTGTCGTAGAAAAACCAAATTATATTTGACAATTATTCATTTTGTCATAAAATTTTTGAAAAACAAACCGCAACCCAACGTTGTATTCGATCGTACGCTCATGAGGTGTATACTACTGAGCAAACTAAAATAAGCTCATGTCCTCACGATGACAAACGCAATAAAATATCTCGATTTAAAAAAGTGTTTAAACTGTATACCTTAAAAAAACGTAATCACTCATTCAATTTTTGTGCTATGCACCCACAGTCTTGTATAAAGGGTGTCCCGTAAATAAGTACAGTAAATTAGAGGCATGATAGATCGTTAAAAAATATTGAAAATACCCAAATGCAACTTTTCTCTAACATTCTTAGCTTGTGAGATACAGGCTGTTAAAAGGTGTAGAAGAAATACACATTTCATTTCATATCTTCTCGGGTGATGGAAGTACAAATTTAAAATTTTTTGTAGGTTATTGTCTCTTTAAAACACATCAATAGTATTAATTATGTCAAATTCTAATAAGCCAGAGGCATGGTACAAGGGGTTCGTAAACTTTTATTGTACCATATTTTTGAAACACCTTGTATTTGGATCTAAAGATTTTTGAATGTAATTCTCGAGGTAATTCTCCAGTAAACTTCCTACATAAAAGGTACTCTTTGTTGAACTCGATAGAACTCTCCATTCTCAAGATTTTTTACCTTGTATTTAAGAAGCATTTTCTTAAATGAATTTGATACCTATAGACCATTGCCGAAGCCTTCAAAAATCGTAAAAAGTGAAAAAAGATAATAGTTGGATGAATACCATCAGAAAAGAAATATGATAAAATTAAAAGGACAAATAAATTACGGGCGATCCGAGTTCGGGAAGTGGGAGGGGGTGAGTTTTTAAGGGTAAAAAATAGTTTATCTCGATTTCCGGCAAAACTTCAAGTTCTATGGAAAAACTTGGATGGAAAAGTTGTGGGTAGTAGAAAGATCTACAACTTTTGTATCAACAATTTTCTCACATAACCTCAAAATTTATGTTAAAAGTCCAAATAAATAAGTTTTTGGTTTTTTGTTTTTGTTTTCATACGAAATTTGGTGAAAACTCACCTTATTATGCCCCAAATACACTGTTATTTATTTGATTTGAGATATTAATTTTTTCACTTCATTTTGACTTAATATCAAAAAAGCACCCTATTTTTCAATCGTAAGTCTCGCGTCAAAATATCAGCTTTTTTCAAAAAGTCGGTGGGCAATTTGTTCATTGAAATCTCTACTTTCGGATGGTGTGAAAAAAATATACATTACTATAGTGAGCGTTCCCAGAAAATGCAAAAAATTTGAATTCGAATTTTTTTTAATCATTATGTACAATTTTAAGCTATTTATTAAAATTTTCACTTCAATTACTCAAAAGACATGTTACATTGATAGACGAAAAAATTGCAAATCGAAATACACTACTATAATTAACAAAGAAATAAGTTAATAAAGTTGATAATATTCAATAAGACATCTACAATATTTTGAAAAAAATTTAGAATCTTCTTTAAATAATATTTGTAGATGCCTATTTATTGCCATTTTGAGATAATTTATATAAGTACCTGAGTGACGTACGATAAATTTTAGCGCATTTTAAGGTGTTTCATAAAGATGTGGGTGTTTGAGGTAACGTAACCTAAGAACAATTAATAAAATCTATTTATAAATGTAGAAATAAACAAATAACACTGAGTTAATCAAGGTTCTAAAAAAATCAATTGGCAAAAAATAAATCATCCTTCATTTTGGCAAACCTCCCACCCACAAAACGTACAGCAGAACAGCATTGTTACAGGCCATAATATCAGCTTCAAACTTGGTTTGGCAACGAATTGACAGCAGCATCAACGTGGCACTATGCCCAAATTTACAGAAAAGGATTTAATTCCGGAAGTATTGCTAAAAACTATTTGCTGCAGCTGTGAAACTGGGTGTAACAGTTAAAAATGTGGCTGCCGAAAACATGGCTTAAAATTCAAAAATTTATGTACAAATCTTTATTACATTTATTTTTATAGTTCCTTTAAGCTTTAACGCTTTTTTGATTAATTTAACAAAAATAAAAAATAAACTGATATTTTCTTGATTAGGTACTTACGAGACGATTTTATTTTTGAAAAATTTGTTGAATGGAGGATGGAAGGACACATCCAAAATTATAAAAAAATGTACTATTAAAAAATTTAAAGTTAGGGGCTGCAACTAAGGGATGGATATTTAGGGGATGATTTTTTAATGATTTAGTAGAATCGGAATTGAATGAACAAACAAAAATTTCTAGTAATACTATATTATTTTAAAAGTATGTGATACTTACGTTTAATTATGAACTTATAGTTGTTTATTGATTCGATTTAATTATATTTTTCAATAGATTTACTCTTTAGATATAAAAATCATATTTTATAGTTTTAAATAAGTTATTTATGCTTTCATCTTTTATTAATTCATTTCTTGAATTATTTGACGTGAGTGTTCAAATTATGTTGTCATTTTCCTTCTGTTCTAGCTGACAATTCTATGTTCACACCCACCAATCAGATGACAAATACTGTCACAAGTGCCACATATTTAATAACTTTATCTACAACTGTTATGTAACGGGTACGATTTGACACTATTTTCAATGTCATAATGACGTATATTACCGCACTAGTGCTTTTTTGAATACATAATAAGAATTTCGTAACTCAATTCCCACGTGTCCTGGTTTCTAAGAAGTGATGGGGTGTTTTTTTCAATAATTTTCTCTTTACCTAGTCTGTATCTTGTTTTTTTTTGCAACACTTCCCACCACCTTATGTAGTGGTGTGAGGTTGAGAATCACCCCCATGGCTGCCATTGGGCATGTTCTCATTGCTCCGGTAATACATATGCTAGTCTTCTAATTTTGGAGAGGTCTATTGTCGTCAACAGACTAGTTCTACTAATCCACGCAATGGCTTCATAAGTGTACATATTATGTATACCGGACTAGTTCCTTATTTCACTGGTCATCCCATTACTGTGATATTTATCTCACTCGTTATATTCAATATCCATTGATCTCGGAGATATAATAACCACATTTATCTACAATTGTCATATAACGGGTACGATTTGACACTATTTTCAATGTCAGAATGACGTATATTACCGCACTAGTGCGATAATAAGAATCTGGAAAAATATTAATACCAGAATTAAATATTTGAAATAACACTGGAAGCTGCATTTTCAATATCCGAAGGGAGATTGTCTTCGCTAACAGCTATTTACGTAATTAGTGGAATATGGACATTATTAACGCACGCATGTGAAGTTTGATGAGGCCGTAGGCCGAGGCTTGTAATCACAGATATTGAAAATGCAGCTTCCAGTGTTATTTTAAATATTTAATTCTGGTATTCATATTTTTCCAGATTCTTATTATCGCACTAGTGCGGTAATGTATTAAAAAACGCACTAGTGTTTTTATTTAAATCATTGAATAGTTTTTCTTTAATATTCTCATGATTATTAAGGCTTTTATGGTAGAAAGAACACGAGTCGGTTATATACAATGTGTAGTATCATTTCTCATATAAATAAATTGCCCTTCAAAGGGATTATAAAATATGTTAGGCAATAAATGCTATTATAATTATTACTATAAGAACCATTTCGAATAGCACTTGCACGTGTCTTTGAATTTCTATCGTAAAATAAACACAGACTCGAAAATCCCCTTTCTCAGTAAGGCAACGCTTTGCATGAAAGTGAATAATGAGTATCTCATGACAGGACGTATAAAGTGCAAAGTTGATATGTGTCGCATCGCTTCCTGTCTAGGTCAGATTGCTCGATACGTGAATGAGATCAACGGAATAATACGATTATACTAAGGAGAATTGATAAGTAGTTCACACTAAAAATATATGAGATATAATTGGAAAATTGTCTGTCAACGTTTGACATTATGACATTCCATTTGATTTTTATATCTTTCTATTAAATATTTTTTTTATTGGTGAACCATTTCACCTATTTAAAGCACGCCTCAGCGTGTTAAAATCGAACTTTCAAACACGCGCGTTTTTTTAAGTTATCATGGCAACATCAACAACTCGAGAAACGAAGTCTAAATGACAATTTTTTTTATTATTGATCTGACTTTGTAACGTCAAAACCTTCATTCGAACAATATTAAACAATTTCAATTTTATAAATGAAAATGGAAAGTACAGTTGGTATTGTTTGAGATATTAATATTTGGATTTCTCAAATCGGAGGAAATTGTATTCAAATTAATAAATTTTGATGACAAAATGGAAATTAGTTTATGTTATCCTCATTTCCATGACAACGCAAGGTATACACATCATATACATCACGAATTCAACCATTTGACATTTAGTTCTTATTTCCATCTATGCTTTCCATTTCTTGTTGTTGTAGTAGTTATAGACCAATATTTATAATTTCAAAGTGCACCAATAAAAAAAATAGCGTAAAGTATTCGTGGATAACTGGTCTCTAAAACACTTGCTCTATTTCGAGAACTCCGGCTTCGCCGTCGTGCTCGAAAAATCGCGCGAATTTTATAGTATATTGAGAATTAAGAACGGTAAGGGTTGTTCACCGGTCGACAGCAATGTTTGGAGGCTTCGCTACGCTCAGCCTCCAATTTTGCTGGGGTCCGGTATTACCCTTAACGTTCAATACGATCGCGCAAATGGTATAAGCATCTCGAACGTTAAGGGGAATACCGGTCTCCAGCAAAATTGGAGCAACACTTACCGTTCTTAATACTCAATATAGTATAATATCAGCGACAAATACACTAGTGGTTTTTTCACTTATTCATTTGTTCATCAATATCACTGTTCCTAGTATGAATTTCAATAACTGCGTTTTTAATAATTGTACATTAAAATAAAAATGTGTTTATTTTTAATGTTTTATGAATAAAGTTTGCGTTGATATGTTTCCAAATTTCTCATTCATTAAATTGTCCTGCCGAATTACACTCGAGGTTTGTATTGATATTGGGTAAATTTGTGTTGTTCAAATTCTAAACTGTTTCCTTTAGCAATTTGACTCGAATAACTGTCAACCTAAAAACACTCCACCTTCAGTGTCGTGTTTTTAATAGTTGACAGTTATTCTCGTCAAATTGCCAGGAAACAGTTTCTCATTAAGCAACCCAAATTTACCCGATAAAATACAAACCACTTGTGCAATTATAAGTGAAAATTGTCCGGCAATAATTTCAACACTAGGAGTATTACAAATGAATAACAAATATAAATGGACTGTTTTTTTAACTGAACGCCAGACGTGCGGCAAGTGACTGCATGCTAAGACGACACGCCATCTCTTGTTGTCCCATTCAGTGTGTATTTCTGGAGAAACCAATCACTACAGATTCTTACTGTGAGATTTTTCGACGCTTACGGAGAACTAATCAAAACAAATAAATTATACATTAAAAAAACTAAAAAACACTCTTTATAGGTAATCGAACAAAGAAATAAAAAATAACTCAATTTAAGAATAAAATGGTCAACGAGAAAATTGAGGTCATTATGGTATTAGATGGGGTTCTCGATATCAATTGTTTTAATTCACTACTAGTTCTATTCCGAAATGCAAAGTTATTGTATAAATATATAGCTGGAGAATTAAGAAATCCAATAATAAAACAACACTTTATTCCAGTCAATGAAATCATCATCGTCGACTGGTGTTTAAAGATCCTAGTTTATTATTCAAGAGGTTTGGGGAAACACTGTTAAGTCACCAATACACAGTAGAGGATAGTTTAAGAAAGGTTTCGACTGTGCTATCGTCCAGTGGATGCCCTTCGTGTGTCCTGAGTGTGTATTAGGTATATCCTAGGGTTTGTACTAGGTGTATCCTAGTTGTGTGCCCATCTAAAAGTGCAAGTAGGTTGATTGATTGATTGAGTGAGTGGTTCGGTAACACCAACCATAGGCTCAGAGACCTCGGTACTTCAGCATTTGGGCTTTTGTGCTCTTGGTTGTACGGTTTATGTGAAGAGGCATGTAGCTCTTATCAGTCTTTTCACTAGGTGAAATCTTCCCTGGAATACTCTAGTCCTGGGAGTCTATATCTCCAATAAGATATACAAGATAATTTGAGAGGCTGTTTCCTCCTCTTCCATGCACAACCCACACATAGGTTTGTAGGCAGTCCCAGACCAGTATATATCTGATCTGGGGACATGCTAAAGATTTTAGTGCTGCATGGCTATCTGAGAGAATAAGGATCTTTTGCCTCTATACCCCCTTACGATGTTCATTTGCAGGCAGGTGTCGATAGCGCAGAATTCTGCCTGAAATACGGATTTGTTTTTCTAGAATGACTATGGGTGTTGGTTCCTTCGTGCCAATTCCTATTGCATTCCAGCCTGTATGCAGCCATTCTCGCTTCCCCCTCACCAACCAGAGACAGAGGCGCAGTCGGACTGCTATATATAGGTCCATATGGGACCATTGGATGTGTTCAATATACTTCAGGTGGCTTATTGGCTTCTCTTGAGATTTTTTGTCTCCTCCAGTCCAGTGCCTCAAAGTCAGATAAGATATGGGTTACGGTCTCGGTCTCCATGCCACAAAGTCTGCAGCTGAGGTCCCCGTTATATAACCCTATTTTATGCAGGTGATCTTCTACCGTGGTATGACAAGTTAGATAACCTGTAATAATTCTTAGCTTATTCACATATGAAGGTTTTACTGTGTACCTGCTTTGGAGTGTTCCTCCACTGAACTCTATGTTGGCTTTGTACCCATTTTTGTGTTTGCCCTAGGACTACCTTTTTTGTGGTCCCAAGAGCTGGTTCTGGTCCAACATATGCTGTTGCTGAACCTCGCGAGAAGAGAGTTCATCAGCTTGTTCATTTCCAGAAATACCGTTATGTCCCGGCACTCACACTCATCTTACTTCAATGTGGTCTGCTAGTTCATTTAGTTCTTTGTGGCATTCTTCTACCAGTCTGGATGTTACCTTGAGGCTGTTTGAAGCTGCAAGGGCTGCCTGGCTGTCAGTTAGTATGTTTATCCTATGAGTGTCAGTTCTATGTTTGTTAATTCTGACACATTCTAGTATAGGATAGCATAAATCTCTGCCTGAAATACAGAGGTATGTTCTCCTAGTGAGATGGAGCATCTTGTGTTTCTCATATCACTATACACCTCTGCTCCTGTCCCTTCCCCAGTCTGTGACCCGTCTGTGTACCAGGTCTCTCCTCGGGGAAACTTCAGTCTGCTTGGGTCTTGCTAGTCCTTTCTGTGAGGTATTTCTACCTCATATTTGGGACTGGGGAGAAGTTTAGTGGCCATATAGTCTGTTTTCATAACTAAAATGGCTCCACTTATGATGTCCTTAATGGATATGTGTCCTGATCCAACTATTTTGTTGCTCAGGTTACTTTGCTGCCTAAATACTCCCATCCTCGCTTCCCCCATTATCACAAGGTGTAATGGAGGAAGGCCAAATAAGGCTTCTAGTGCTGCCGTTGGAGTGCTTCTCATGCACCCTGCAATACTGAGACAAGCAAGTCTTTGTACCTTGCCTAGTCTCATCATTGCATTATTTTGTGTCGTCTTTGTCCACCAGACCAAAGACGCATATGTTACTATGGGCTTAACCACTACACTGTATATCCAGTGTATCATTCGTGGACTCAACCCCCATGCTTTCCCACAAGTTCGTCTTGCCATTATTAATGTGGTTTCCGATCTTGTTGCTACTTTTTCCATTTGTTTGGTCTATGTTAATCTCGAGACAATAATCACCCCGACATATTTAACATCCATAAGCATTGAAATCTCCGTACCTTGAAGGAATAGTGTTCCCAATCCCACCAAGTGCCTTCTTCTGGTATAGGGTACTATGTTCGATTTGGTGGGACTTACATTTAAACCCACCTCTTCCGTCCATTTTGTTACTATGTTCAGAGCCCGTTGCTTGCGCTCTCTGACCGTAGTATTGAATTTGCCTTGTGATATGATGACCAGATCTTCCGCATATCCTAAGACAGTATGGTGTTCCTTTTTGAGTCTCCTTATCAGTCCGTCCATTACAATGTTCCATATTAGAGGACACCCCCTTGAAACCCGGGCTGCAAATAATGTTAACCCATCAATGTTGAAAAGATCGTTCGGTCTTTCAGCAAGCAGTCTATCCATCTGCAGCTTGTTTCGTCAATTTGCTTTTGACGAATTACCCTAGTGATTACTTTGTGAGAGGTGTTATCAAAGGAAGGTAATAATACTTCCTTATTTTCGAGTGCTTACTCTATTCCTAGCCACATCATTACAACAACAAAAATATATTTGTCATTATCTTCAAATCTTAACGGCTTTAGAGATAATCACATTCCTGTGATTAACTACATGATTATTATTTAATGAAATTACGTTTGAAAAATGTAGTGTGTACGATAATTATTTTTTTTAGTATTAAGATGAACAGTATTAGGGTATAGTAAAAGTTGACATGAAAAATATATATGTATGGTACGTTTATTATTTAAAAATAATAATTATTATCGTACACACAACTACATTTTTCGAACGTAATTTCATGAAATAATAATCATGTAGTTATTCACTAAAATGTGATTATTCCTAAAACCGTTTAGATTTGGAGATACTAACAGATATACCTTTTTTGCTGTAATGATGTGGCTTTAATTATTTTTTACAAAAGTAGTGCTAATGTAAAAGGCAACAAAGTTTTGCGTACATTTATACAGCATACGTGGCCTATGTGGCGCCCTCTACAAAATACATCGTAATTTCAGTTTATTCAGTTTTCAGTTTCAACACCCTGTATCTCTCTTAATATCAACATTTTATCGAGGCTAGTTAGTTTAAATCGCAATATTTTGAAGTGAAGATTGTACTGTACTTCTATGTACAATTACTTAAGGACCACCCTTTATAGATGTACCGACGAAAGTACAGAATGTACAGAAAGTGACGGTCTCTTAGTTACATGCCATTGAGTTATCTGAGAGCTTATAAGTAGACGCTAAGGTAATGTCAATCATCTCCTTAAGAGTTTTTGTCACAAAAGTTGACTTTGCTCCCAATTCACTATTACAAAGTCATTCATTTTTAATCCCTCGAGTGGGTTACTGGTTTGTGGAAAAAGTGATTGTCATGGGCCACATCAGAGCGCACCCAAATGGCGCTTGGTATAGTGAGTGGCTGGTGTAGGGAGGAAGAACTGGCAGTGAATCCCCACAAAACTACTGTTGTGGTTGCAAATAATAATTTCAAATTGTAAGCAGTTTTTATTTCTAATTTTTTCTGACAATTAAATCAACAACTGTCTTATTTTATTTTACACCATCTCGTCGTAGAAAACAAACTAAAACTATCAACAAAATAAAAGTAAGTATGAAGGACACATAGAATCTGTATACTAACATACTAACAGTCCTTCCCCAGTCAACCATTCAGAACGTATATAGCTATAAAAACAACAATAATGTAATACCAGTTATGCACCTCGCAATTGATCAACATGTCTTTTCCAAATTCTACCATCATCAAGTTTAATTAAGTAGTGTAACTTTCCTAATATTTTGTGAATATAACCAAAAACCCATTTTTCCTGTCCTGAATAATTTCTAGCCAAGACGCGTTGGTTAAGCAAAAAACTACGAACTTTAATTTCGGTATCATTTGTTACCAGCATGGTATGGGAAACAGCGGGCCTAATATTATCAAGTCTGGATCTTATTTCCCTGTTAAACATTAACCTCGAAGGAGACTGATGAGTTACACAATGAGGTGTTCTCATGTTAGTAGTTAAACAAATATTCTATAGACCTAATT
>CAJUYH010009494.1:0-13651 GCA_910591685.1 Galerucella tenella
TGGGTAAGTGAGGTTATGAAACAGCACCGGAATTCTATTTTACAATACTTTCACGATATTCAATGAAAGGATTATTATTTCTCCAAATACTGATGAATTTAGATTGAGGTCTCATCCAGCATATAATTTTTTCTGTTTATCGATTCCTGAACCTGCCATTTGCAAGAACTTTATTGTTTTCAATATATTGGGGAAGAATTTTCCATCTCATATCTTGAATGACATTAAATAGACCTTTTTCAATCTGCCAAAATATCAAATCATGAATTGAATGGAAGATGTCAAAAACTATTTTCAACAAACTCGACTTTGAAACACTCGTATAAAAACTCGTGTCGTGAAATAAAGTCCCGCTACAGAAACGAGTAAGAAATCCATTTTTGTCTCTTCAAAACATTTCTTTCCAACTTTATTTATCTTTGAATATTTTGAATCATCTTTGGTATAATCAAATGCAGTCTTATCATGCGGGTCAAACGATTCAACAATGACATACTCACCGTTTTTTCTTTTATTGCGTTTAATCATAACTTCCAAATAAAATCCGTAAGATGAATGAGACAGGTTTATACAATTTTGACGGGAGAAAAAAGGATATGTAATTAGTTTTCAGCGACTCTAAAAAGTCTTTCACCAGCGAAGTTTCTATTTAAATGTCAGTTATGTCACTTTGACAATTCAAAGTGACAATATAAATAATAAGAAGCAATTTTCCGGTATTTTGCATCCTCAAGCAAAAAAAATGGTACTTAATCTGATAGATTATTTCGAGAATGAATGAAAAAGTGGAAATTCGTCAACCAGTAAGCAGGAAACATCAACCATCATTGTCTTCTGATTTGATATATATGGTTAGTTACCTTTGAAACTGCACGATAAAAGCTCTTTTGACTATTTATAGCTGAAAACACTCCTGGTTTTCTTAAATTCAATTCACGTCTTGGTTTTAAAAATCGGTTGCACTACCAATCAACCAACCACTACTGCAATAAGTAATGTTTGCAATTTAATTACTGTCATTTATTAAAACTGAGGTTGGAAGGTATTTGATTTGCAGTGGCGACGCCGCGGTGAAAAAACAAACTGATTATATAGACGATTTTGAGGACAGGTTTTGTCAATTTTCCAGTATGAGTTCGATCTCCTTATCTAGCCTCCATGACACTGACATTGATACAGAAAATAAAGAACTATTTGTTATATTCCACCATTTTTATTCAGAGCAATGACAGTTCTAGTCCTGTCCTAAGTCTATCAATGACAGATGGATGTCAGAAGAATACAAGGCTTGCTATGATATTCACATCGCTTGGGGTTCTGGGACACTATAAATTGATAGTATTTAATCAACATGCGCAAGTGAAACAGTTGTCTTTGAGGAGAAAGCATGTTGCTCTTACTCAGAAGCTTTCTTAACAAAAGAGTGACAATTAACGACAGAAAACAACTAGCATTGAATAACATTTACGGAAAACGGCCAACCTTTATATTTTTTATGTCATACTAGTTAATTATTGTGTTTTTTATTGCTTAGTTACCAACTATCTAATGTCGTACTTTATGCCCGTGCGGGCATAAAGAGAAATACTTATTTGTTCAATTTATTTAATAACCATGTCGTAAGCTTCTTTAGACTTTTTTGGCAACAGATTTACAGTTGCTTTCTTTGCTTTTTCAATAATTTTATCAGGAATTCCAAAATCTTCGTTAATTTTGACTTCTAACTTTGACACATATAAAATTTATTGTGATATTATGACATTTACGTTTGTCAACATTCACCTAATAATTCAAACCGGATTTTTTAGAACACTGTTTTGTATTGAGATTGGATTGCAATAACGAACTAGTATGACATAAAAGTTTGTACGTACCGCAGGCATAAACAGATGTGTATACCCTGTATTTATACCCTTGGTACATAAATAACTATTATATTAGTTAATATCCCTCCATAAAATATAAATTCACTTAAAGAAAAAACCTCACATCCTACACATTACACACTATTCTTTCCCAGGGACCCGGGTATTTGGAAAACAGCAATCGTACAGTTGAAAAATCCAGGATAAATTGAATTATTTCGTGTATCTAATCCCGTCTTTTTCCTGGCTAGACCGAAAAAGGTTGGCTATACTCTTTTTCTAATTAAAGATGAGGGACAAACACGCATCCCCAAGGTATATCACGCGTCACATCGTCCCTCAGTCCTTTCAACGGACATTTTCTGAGGGATGTTTAGGCAATTCTTAAAGAATACATTCTTTCCGCAACCGTCCTCAAAAATATAAACCAAAGGGTTTAAATTGATTTTTTCCCAAATTTTCTATATTTTTTGATTCAATGCTCTTGACACTTCCATCATTCCCATGCGACAATCAAAATGGGAAACATAAAAACTCAGTGTCTTAGAACACAACAAAATTATTATGGGTCACTGTGGCATTGAGAGCAACGAAAAAGCTAATGCAGTAGCCAGACTGGGCTCATCAACCCCATAGATTAGGTCAAACGATAACAAGAAGCGAACAATCAAATCCCAAAACTGTACAAGATGGGCAATATTCCAATCAGAATGATAAAGGGGTATTCTTACTGGTCACAGTTCAATAAGAGCACATTATGGGGATGTACAACGCAGAGCTTCACTGCAGAGAATATGATGAAGTGACAGAAACGACCAAAAACATATGCATTAAATCGCAACAGTCCGGTAATATTCGGAGAGCTCAGGATAAATTCCGAATAATACAACAGTCTATTGATGAACAAACTGTTTGTAATCGTACATGAGACTAGAGTTACAAAGTGGGTTTCGGATGACATTAAAAGCACAAGAAGCTGAGGTGTAGCTGGCGATAGAACCAATCAAAAATAATCACACTGGATAATTGAATTTCAAAGGAGTCACAGCCAATGATTATTTGATTTTAAGAACGACATTGGTGAGTAAGTCACTGAGACGCACTGTCAATACGAACAATACTAAAACAGTTTGGCTATCAACCATATTTTCGTTTCGCAATCATTAAAATATTATATGTGAACTTCTATTACATTTAAAATATTTACTTTCAATGTGCATCGTGGTCCCAAACCTCCAGCACTGTCTTTCTCCTATAAGGGTCCGATATATACCCGTCGTCGGTCTCACATAAACACGCATTCACGCCATATTCAGAGATCCATGGTCGATCCTTAGAAGATCCTAGAGCTTTGCACATCAGAAGACGAGAACGTAATCGCCACATTGTCGTGTTGTACCCTTAGTCAAGGGAGAAATGGATTCCCCGGGAATCAGCCTACTGCTATTCTATAAGCAAAGCTTTTAAATCGAAAATAGAGCTTCGGCAGAAACGTATGAATAGGAGAAATACTTACTAGAAAACATTTTTTTCTTCAATGTAGATTTTGGATGTTTTGTTGGATGGATAATGGTTGTTTATCTACTGCTATTGACGTTTTTGAGTACAGTTAGAGTGTAACTCAAAAATACAGGATGAAACGATATTATCAAAAGGCGATAGTTAAATTTTCAGTAGTAATAACCCAAGGACATTGGTCGAAAAAAAATTCAAAAATTCAATTTCAACAGATTTCTGTCTAATTTCGCGAGGTTTGTAGTTATGACGTAAGGGTGAAGTTCAAATGGTTCTACTGTACCTTAGTGAAAATATCTCATAACCTATGATACCGAGATGAAATACAGGTCGGTACATTTGAGATTGCCAATTTTCAAAAAAGGAGACAAAACTAATTGTAGACAATTATAGAGGTATAACATTGCTGAGCGCAGCATTGAAAGTTTACGAAAGTATCTTAGAGACTAGACTTATTACGTATTTACATTAAAACAAGTAATTGACACAAAACTGAGAACAAATCAAAAAGTGTATCTCGGCTTTATAGATATTCAAAAAGCCTTTGACAGCGTCCCCAGAAATCAAATATGGAAAAGTCTACAACAAAGAGGAGTTGGATCAAAACTAAGAAATAACATTAAATGCATTTACGGAACAACCAGAAACCGGGTAAGGAGAGATAATGAAGAGTCCGATGATTTCATAACAAAAGAAGGATTAAGACAGGGAGGAGTACTTAGCCCGGCATTATTCATAATGATAATGGATGATATTTTGAAGGAAGTAAAAACAAAAGTTAAACAAATTCAAATAGGTTATAGAAATATGGAAGTAAATGGAATATCTGAATGCGTTTTTGCCGACGATTTAGTATTGTTCGCTAAAAACGAAAAAGAGCTGAAACATCATTTAATAACATGGAAGCATATATTGAAACTACAAAACATGAATATGAATTTGGAAAAGACAAAAATAATAGTGGTGGGACAAGAAGAAGAGCACCTTAATATAGAAATTGATGAAATGCCGATAAAGCAAGTGAAGAGTTTCAAATATCTGGGAGTAGATATACAAAACAACGGAAAACAGGAAGCAGAAGTGAACGAAAGAATAAGTGCAGCAGTCAAAGTATATTACTCATTAAATCGAAATTTCCTGGGAAGAAAAGAAATTACAACTAAAACCAAATTGAATGTGTACAAGTCAGTCTTTCGACCAATCCTTGTGCATGGTAGTGGAAGCTGGGTACTTACAAACTCACTCAAAAGCAGAATACTAGCAACAGAGATGAATTATTTACGCAGGTTCAAAGGTGTCACCAGAAGAGATCGAATGCGGAATGGAATAATAAGGGATATTATTATATTTCATCTCATCAACACAGGGTGTTTTACTAATGTTGGTTAAATTTAAAGGGGAAAATATGTGTTATTTTGAATGGAACACCCTATAATTTTTGATCTCATTCGAAAGCGCAATCATTCTCCTTTTCAAAAATGTATAGGTAGTACAATTTATCGAAACTTTTAGATGAAATGCCAGCCAAGCCTAAAAAAATCGCTTTGATAAACTAGTGAAAACCCCATCTCTTTGGAGCAATTAATAAGCTGGGCATTTATCAAATCAGTTACTCTTATTTGGGACACCCTGTATAATGTGGGTACTTGAGTTTTGACTCACCATGTATTTGATTTAATGAATATTTGTGTTTTAACGGAAAATTGGTTATAAATTTTGAAATACCCTTTGTAACAACCTTATATTTTTGTATTGAAGAATTGGAGCAGATTTCAGTTTCAATGTTCAGTGTTTGATTAAAAAAATAATAACTTTGAACTGGTACCGAGTTATGGAAACACTCTGTAACATTGTACATAATTTTTAACTATGGAGCTTGAAGCAGTTTTTGTGTGTGTTACTATTTTTGTATATCTTTTATGATAACAGATCTACTGGGCGATCACATTAATCAATCAAAGTTTATTTAAATATTTCTCAGCTTATAGTTCCTTTTTGCTTCCATAGTTTTTGGAATGGAGGGTGGTAGGATAAAAATTTGATGCACTATGACATTTAAATTGAAAATTCCAAATAAATCCCACATTCCTACGGCAAAACTACTCGAAATTACTTTAATATTACTTTAATAAAAATACTTCAGTAGAGAATATTTCTGTTCCAAATTGCTTCAAATTATTTCTTCTGGACTCAACTTTTCCTTTATGCTCACTCGCAAACAGACAACACTAGCAAATATCAAAAAATGTCCAGATATTACTCGATCTCCAGAGAATTTCCAAGGATTCTCATGTAAGACTTCAAAGGAAAGATTTGTAATAAAACAAACCGGTTTTCGAGATGAATTTTTCCTATTACATTATTTGAGAAACGTAGTTTTCTCAGAATATTGCATTCTGCATTAATGGACGAATAACTCGCTTGTCTTTAATGTTCTAAAACGTTGTTGCAAACGAAAAGTTATAAAAATGTTTTCCTCCAAACAGATTTTTAGATATTGGGGAAAAAGGAACAGTCTTCAATATTTGCTAGACCAAAAAAGAATATGAGCTAATCAGTTTCACTTATTAGAGACATCTGTTGATGTTAACCCATTTTCCTAACATTTTCACAATCTGTGATGCCTCTTGGCCCAGTTTAATAATATAATAATAAATATTTGAAATAAGAATTAAATTCCTTTGATCTTATTTCAAAAAAACGTTCAAACATTTCATTATTATATAAATATTGTCAAGTTCAAGCGTGGTGCAAGACAAAAACAATTATATGTTTATCTGTTTTGCTCGAACTTGACCAGTTTATGAATATACATTCAGTATTGATCAAAGGAGAAGTCGATGCAGAATACTTGAAGAAGACTATTCTATATAGTAATTATTAACCAGCACGTATAAGTATGCTATACGACTAGGTGCTTATGCATAGTATTAGTTTAGTGAGTAGTGTAATGTATTTAGTAAATAAATCAAACATATCCCAGTGCTAGAAGTAGTTGTTTGATTCCTCTTGAGATGATCCTCCAAGTGATCCGCAACACCACCTATTTAGAGGCCCTTCCACACCAATAATATACCAAAGTATCCATCGACAATATATACATTACAAACCCTTCAACTTTGAATGGATAACGTATAAATACAAATCCCTTTGGATGATAGGGAAATCTTTGGATACTCGAATCTATATGCTCCGGGTTCAACAGGATAATTGTATCTTAATTTCCTGCGAAATACATCGATTCCTGATTTGACACAGATATTTCCTATTATCCAAACTCCTATCACTTTAGACCAAAGGTTGCAGCAGGATAGCGCACCGCTACATGTTACTGCAGCTGTGAGCTGATTTTAAGAAAACATTTCTAGATCGATGGATCGGAAAGAGAGGAATTGTACCTTGCTCAATCACCTGATCCTCCCCATTAAAGTGTACACTAATATACGTGACCTAAAAGACCGCTAGGCTGCAAAATATTGAACACGAATGTATTGCCAAGTTCATAGTTTAGAGAATTAGTAGCTTGCTGAATCACCTGATCCTCCCCATTAGAGTCCACACTTACACTAATATACGTTACCTAAAAGACCGCTAGGCTACAAAATATTGAAGACGAATTTATTACCAAGATCATAGTTTAGAGTACAGGGTACAGTTAAGGGTAGCGAGCGGCCATATCTCATAAGATATTGGTCGTATAGATTTGGAAAAAAAATTCATGATAAGAGTCGCCAAGAGAAATTGCTGGAAATTATTTTCGAGCTTGTCAAACGTCCGCTAGAGGGCGTAACAACCAACACTAAGTAGAAAAATGGGATTTTTATAGAATTTTTCCTAATGAAAATATATCGATGATATAATTTTCATATTTACTGACTATTCACCTACACTTTTTGACTGAAATGTTTTGTTCTATCTACCAAAATAAAGCGGTGGGGGAAGCTCAATTGTTTTTTTAAACAAACCAAGATTTCTCCCGTTTCGCTAGACCGATTTTAACAAAATTGGGCTCATTTGAAAGAGCATAATTTACACTACAAAACGCTTACTTGGTTTTGACTTTTTGACTTTCTTCTTCGCCGCTAGATGGCGTTAACTGAAATGGTAGCAAATTTTTGAGTTAAAAAAAAAACCAATGTACTGGTATATTCATTTTTACACATTTTAAAAGAGGATACATTTTTCTAAAATCGAATGAGAAAAATTAACCATCTATTTTTTTTTGAACACCCCCTGACTTTTTTTCATTAGACGAATGATTTTGGATGATGTTAGCGATGTGAGCCTATCTAATTTTTTCAATCCAAAACCGTTTGTCTAACGAAAAAAAGTCAAGAGGTTGTTTTTGTTAGCAACTAATAAGTGATTACGAAAATGATTTTTATTTTGATAAAAAGCAGTGGCGTGCCATTTTTTAATATAATAAAATTATATTTTGTTCAATATCAACGGTTCAAAAAAAGGTAGATGGTTAATTTTTCTCAGTCGATTTTAGAAAAATGTATCCTCTTTTAAAATGTGTAAAAAACCATTACATTTGTTTTTTTTTTTTTTTAAACTCAAAAATCGGGAGAAATCTTGGTTTGCTTAAAAAAATAATTGAGCTTCCCCCACCGCTTTATTTTGATAGATAGAACAAAACATTTCAGTCAAAAAATGTAGGTGAATAGTCAGTAAATATGAAAATGATATCATCGATATACTTTCATTATGCAAAATTCTATAAAAATCCCATTTTTCTACTTAGTGTTGGTAGATGCGCCATCTAGCGGACGTTTGACAAACTCGAAAATAATTTCCAGCAATTTCTCTTGGCGACTTTTATTATGAATTTTTTTTTCTAAATCTATACGACCAATATATTATGAGATATGGCCGCTCTCGCTACCCTCAACTGATCATCCGGTACAATGGTGAACAATTCAAATATCTACTAAAAAGTTTATTTTTTGTTTTGCTAATAATGAGCTTTATGGACGCACTATACAAATAGCATCTCAATAACCAATAATAATTCTCATGAACACTCCAACTCACTGGATGTATTGAAATCCACAGCAATCAACTTAATCAAAATGTTAGCATTATTCTCATTTCTGTTATTTCAAATTGGACCAACAAACCTCCAAAATCTCTTGAGTAGCATAAATTCGTATTGTTAACATTCATCGGACCTCGAAATTTTGATTAACATATATCGTAGTGCAGTTCCACGCATAATTAATTAGCCTTACGCACATTATGATCATTTCCCCCCATACCATAAACTCATCTGTATACCCAGACCAATATCACTTAACTGGTTGATCACCGGACACGTGTCCTCTCGACGCCAGGGCCAATCAATAGTTGGATTGCAGACTCTGAAACATGCCACAAAAGGACTTATGCATACGCTAGCAGTCAATCTATGCAGACCCGGATTCGTGCTTAAAGTTTAATGTTTGTAGCAAGAAGTGGAAATCAGTCCCAAATTCTCAGCGTTTGAAAAAACAACTTTAAATAATAATAATATATGCATTTCTTCTAAGAACTAACTTACATATACAACTACATAAATAATGTGATAGAATTAATTATTCAGCTAGACTGAGAATAATAAAAAAGTGGAAAATTATTCATTAATATGAAAGATCTTACTACTACTAAATGTCCTGGACAACTCAAGCCAAGGCTCCGGCACTGAGGCCACTGGCGGGCCCATTGTGCGATTCCTGCTACCTAGACATCCTTGAAGCCGAACCCTTCAATAGAGGCCACAACCTTTTTCAATGGATGTCTGCTTGTGTCTCCAGGGGCCATAACAGGGACTCCGAAGATTCGCCTGCGTAGTTCAGCCCAGTGTGGACAGTCTAAGAGAACATGGACTGACGTTTCGTCAGTCATGCCGCAACCCCTACATAGGGAACTTTCCTCTACTCCTAAGTTGTGGAGGTGTTTCCTCATACAGCAGTACCCTGTTAGGAGTCCTGCTATCTTCCTAAGCCTACTCATCGGTAGTTCAGTAGCTGCCCTGGCGTGTCCATCAGTCCATCCCTTCAGTAGAAGTTTGGATTGTCTAGGACCATGCAGAGCATTCCAATGAGCGAGGTGCTGATTCCTCAGCCACTTCTTCGTCTCCTTGAGTATATAATATTATCCCAAATGTATTAGCTTATTACCATAGCTTCCTCATTTGTAATATTTTGCAAAGCAATAATTGAAGCATCCGCATGATAGATATCGCAGAATAATAATTATTCTAAAGCTTCATAAGTTTTGAGAAATATTTTCCAAAGACACTGACCGTTCAACTAAGAAGCACCAACTACTTCCCGAGCTATTCGAGAAAATCACGTGTCACTAGAGTTTTTCAATATGGCGGTGAACAACAAAACAGTCTGTAAGGGTTTAGTTTTTTATGTGTTTTTCGAGGCGTTGTTAGTGGGCTTGGCAGGCTTTTCTTTATTTCTGTAATTTCCGTTATTTCCGAAACGTGTTTGTGTGGTAGTGTTCAAGAAAATAGGTCTAAAAATGACGAAAATTGAAGTAACCCTTTTTCAACCTCATGGAATATATTGGAGTCAGAAGCAGACCACTAAATGAACATGAAGTGGTTTTAAAGCGGGACATATAATAGTATGTGGCCTAGAAGGCACAAATTCAAAAACATTAAAGTTTGTGTCTGCAGACGTCTGGTCTAGCTTCTCAGCCTCCTGAGATAACAATTAGTCTGAATGATGATGTTCAAGATTGTAAATACATTTGTTCATGTAAGGCTGGTATGTCCGGCTTCTGCAAACATATTATGAAATCTAAAAAACATAGCTAACCTCAACTAGGTATCTCCTTGTGTGATTTTGATCGACTTCACGACTTCTTAACGCTTGCTGTGCCAATCCGGGAGGAAAAGACTTTAATATCTACACGAAACTACCAAAAAGGTGCAAAAGAGTTTTACTGGTCACTAGAATAGGATTTGAGGCACTAGTACATTTGTAACACTACAACTTTTACAACGTTTTTATTGTTTTGGAAGTGCACATTATGGATTTGTGCATGATTGTTTTTATCTAAGAAAAGCTTTAAATAGGTATTTTATTTTACTGTTTGGACTAAAATTTTAAATAACACTTTCTATTGTTTATAAAACAACAGAATTAATTCCACCCTCTATAACGATGTTCGCATTCGAGTTTTTATGATGTTGCGTAGCTTACCGTCAGTTGGCACCATAAGATCTTTTTTGTTTATAAAAATGTATTACTCCAGGTCTCACGTCCAATTTATTGAGGGTGAAACCCACCCCTGACTTTACTTTCTCTATAATAGATATCCCACTGCCTCAGTGGCCTATTGTTCGCGATTACCATTTTCCGCGATCGTAAAAGTCTGTCAAAATTTCATTTCACGGATCATAGATCTTTTGGGGATATTTAAGTAATGAAATTAAAGGAGGCCATGAAAACTGTTTAATAGGCGTCTAGCAAGTGTATTACGATGAATCAGATGTTATTGTGCGGTGGTAAAGTTGATTGCATTATATAGAGGATGAGAAACGATGGATGCGGAGCGAAGTTACAGGCAGGGTTCCAGTATGACAATAAAATTATTTAAAACTTGTTTTATAATCAATAGAAATTGAAAAATATTCTCCAGTTTTAAATTCGTCATCGAAATTTTGAATTTGACACCTCGTTTGACACCAATGTGAATAAGCAGTCGGAAAAGAAGAAAATTGCAACAAACAGTCAATACATTATCCACAAACAAAGGCTTTTATACATCCTTCGAAGAATGTCTCCAAAAAAATGTTAGACCATAGCAGACATGACCTACGTTGTCTAACAGGCCTTTTAACAGGCCACTGTTATCTGAATCATCGTATGCTAAAACTTGGACTGCCGGAAGATCCGACTTGCCGTCTTTGTCTGGAAGATGATGAATTAGCAGAGCACATAATTTGTGCCTGCCCCGCCGCGGCTTTATTCAGCTATCTGATGTTTGGCAGGGTCTCTCTCCCTCCCTCGGACCTGGAATATCATTCACAAGAAGCTGAATTTGTTTGGTGAAATCTGAATACATGTGAGCCACCATAGACTCTTGCCAGTAGCAGCGGAGTGCCTTATAGACCCACTCACCACAAACCTAACCATACCTAACCTAGCCTTCTTGGTGTACGTCATCGTTTGTGACGTATATTCGGGTTTTCGGTAGGTCCTTTATTTTATCTGCTATATCTAACCTTAAATTTGATAAATAAAATCATCAGGATCGTATTCAGCCAAATTCGAGAAAACCATGGAATTATTAATTACCAGCTTCTTTTTCTAACTGGAAATACTTGAGAGCTTCCAAAAATGTTGATGGCTATCCGTGTATCTATTGTATTATTTAAATAAATAACAATTAGAGTAAACAACAATACAGACCTGACAAGAACTGTCAGTGGGACATTAATAAAAGACGTAGGACACATTACCGCTACGAAAGGTACGTTTGCATCCTATTTTGAAGGGTGTGATATCTCCCCATGGAAAGGTCGCGTTTGCGCGTAATCTAAACATCAACATCAATCTAAACATCAATTTTTCAGGTCAAAGATTAGGGTTAACGTTTGTTATACAATTAAACGGTTCATTATTGTGATTTTTTCATCAAGATTAATAACAGACCTGCCTTTTTTCCCATTTCTTCCAACGTAATGTCTTTGAACGACATTAAAAATCAATGACGCACACCAAAAAGGTTATTATATGAACTAAACATACAATTTTTTATTGTGCACAACCTTCATTGTAGAATCTAAAGACTTGCGCCAGGAGATCTAAATTTTGCACTAATTAGTGCACGTCATAATTCGTGATTAAGTAAGTTATAGCTTCGCTGTCCATAGCTCATGAGCTCATGGTATGAGCAAGTAGCAGAACTGTCATATGATTAAAAATAAGCAGAGCCTTTTACTCACAAAAATTGAAACATGTCATTGTAATATAATAATTTTTACCACCTTTTGACTAAGGGTAATGTTTTCCAAGCTTGGGTAAGGTGGTGATGGTTATGGATTGATTACCATTCAAAAAACTTGTAATAATCCACCTGAAAGAGCTTACAGAAAACTGTTCAAGAGAGAAAGGGTGCTTGAAGATGCTTATTATGTTGACTATAAGCAAATCCTTATCCATTAAGATTGGAGAAAACAAACGTTTCAATTTCAATCTCCACGCAATAACTTTAAATATTATTATCCAAACAATAACCGTATATCCCTATCATTTATATAGAGACAGGAGACCGGATAAGTGAAATTTGACGTTGGAATTTCATGGAAAATTTCATCCAACGGTGGAAATTTAGTTATACGCGGCGCTAGTTCAGCTGTTCATGGTAAACCAGAACGTCAATGATATTATACATTGAGGCAGGTGCGTCGAGCCGTAATCAGGTTTCGTCAAAATTGTGAAAATTTCGATCAATATTGAAAAGGGATGTTAAAGGAAATTGTGTTAATATCGCGATACGCATTTGCACGTAACTTATTGAACATGAAATGAAATTCAATTTGATGAATAGTGTTAGTGAAAATATGAGTTTATATACAATCGAAATTTATGTTGTTGTTATCATTAACACTGGGAATGTATTCAATCAACTGTAAAATTACACAATAAATATGGACTGGTTGTAATCAACTGAATTTTGATAACATGGAATAATTGTGATGTTGAACTTCATATATAGAATTTATTTTCATTTAAATATTCAACATTGCTGGGTTTAAATCTGTATGAATTGAGATGATATAAATATAGTGCCGTGCCCAAGTATACAGGATAATTAAATAGGGAGAAAGGAAGTATTTGTATTTTCAATGTAGTCGAAAGGTGATTCAATTCATGATTTTATGAAACTTGTAGCCTTTTATCAATGGAAAGCATACCAGTTAAGGTCACAGCAGAATGTCTTTAGTCAGAGCAGATAACAATGGCAATGAAGAGGCAAATTCGCAAGCCTGAGAAGAAGTACGATGTACTTCTGTAGAAGAGATATAGCGTGGTATAAGAGGTCTCAAAAATGGGGACTCTCTGCTGGGAAGGAGACAGGTCAAAGTGTCCATGGAAGATCCATCCCCAAAGTACAAGAAGTACGTACTAAGTTAGAAATTTGCGAACAACCAGGATATAGCGAATTGTAGACTCATCAAACACATCAGTTTGATATATGGACCTAAGGTCTGGTCTATGGACTTTATAGTATGTACAAAAAGTACGAGGAGTAATAAACCCTAATTA
>CAJUYH010009495.1:0-13649 GCA_910591685.1 Galerucella tenella
CTGGTAAAACTTCTGTACTGACCAATAGACACTGAGAGCCTCTTTTTTGTATAACAGCATATTTCTGTTCAGCTTTGTTCAACACCCTGGATACAAAAGCAACAGGACGCTCTGTTCCATCTGCTTGTACGTGAACCAAAGCTGCTCCTAACCCATAATCGCTACTGTCACAAATCAGTCTAATAGGCTTACTTCGATCATAATGGATTAATACCTTATCAAAAGCAATATCTTTTTTCATTAGATCAAAAGAATTTTTACAACTACTGTTCCAAATAAACTTAGCATCTTTAGATAATAGACTGTAAATTGGTTTTAACTTATGTGCCAAATTGGGAATGAATTTAGAGTAATAATTTACCATACCTAAAAAAGCTCTAGTTTCTGTCAGATTACTAGGTTCTGGTAATTCTACAATTGCTTTTACCTTGCCTGTGTCCGTTTCCAGGCCCTGGCTTGAAATTTTATGCCCTAGATAATAAATACAATCCTGAAAGAAGCTGCACTTTGCTAAATTTAATTTAAATCCTACCCTCTGTGATCTAGTAAAAACTTCATTCAAATTGTTTAAATGCTCAATATCATTTTTACCTGTAACTACTATATTATCATCTATATAATAGACTGTGTCCTTACAACCCTGCAGTACTTTTTCTACTATACATTGAAATATGGAACATGCAGGTTAAGTTCCAAATGGTAACCTAGTTACTTTATACATCCCATAAGGGGTGCTCCAGGTTAATAATTCCGAGGTAGCTGCATCCACCTCCAACTGGTTATAAGAATTCTTAAAATCTAATTTTGTGAATTTTTGTCCCCCTTGCAGAGCTACAAAAATTTCTTCAATTATTGGTAGAGGATGATTAAAATCTTTCAATTGTTCATTAATAGTAACTTTATAATTGGCACAAACTCTAATATCAGTTCCATTTGCCTTAAGAACAGGAACTAAAGGAGTTCCCCATGAAGGGTTGTTAATCTTAACAATTACCCCTTCCTTCTCTAATCGCTTGATCTCAGCTAAGACTTTATCCCTAAAAGCAAAAGGAACTTTATGCGGTTTTTTAAAAATAGGTCTAATTCCCTCTTCAACCTCTAAATGAACTTTTTCTTCATTATACCGACCCAACTCCTCGCTGAAAAGATCTTTAAATTTTTTTAAAAGATGGTCCAAATCTGGCACTTGCTTTTCTAATGGTTCATTATTATGAATACTAATCAACTCATTATTACAAAAAAATGTAGTTTGTACATATTAAGAGAAATACAAGAAATGCCAGCCCCTGTATCAATTTCCATCTCTGTGGAAATATCATTAATAAAAACGTTTACATACAATGAACTTACATAACTACACGAATTCATATTTATAACATCGGTATTAAACATGTCTAAGACATCATCAGTTTCTGCTTCAGTAGGTTCCACATAATTGTTTTTATTTACGGTGCAAGCAGCAGCAATGTGCCCTTTTTTTCCACATTTATTACAGTTAAAATTACGGTACTTACAATGTTTAAATAAGTGGTTTGCTTTATTGCAAAAATGGCACTTCAATTCTGTGTTCCTACCTTCCACATCTTTCTTAATTATTTCTTTGTTTCTCCAACTCTTCTCTGCTTCTTTCTTCTGACTTCCTCCCTGCTGCACTTTATTCACCTCTCTTACTTCTGCCAATTCTTTCAATGATGCCTCCTTGTTTAACGCCAATGTGATTAAACCTTCCAAGGTTTTTCCAAATCTGTCTAAAAATGGACAGCGATGATACCCCTCCTGTATTCACTACAGTGACCTGCGTTATACCTTGTGATCTGATATCTTCATTGGTAACCATCTCCAAAACTGTACTTCACTTTCTTTTTCTGTTTTCCAAAGAAGAAGAAACTTTCTATTTTTTTTATGCCCACTAAAAAATATGTGGCTTCAGAACTATCTTCCGAAAATTTTATCTCGTCGCCTAATTTGTAGTGACTAGGATGTTGTGAATAAAAGGATAATTACAGCAGAAATATCTATATTTTACTTTTCACATGAACGAAACCTTTACAACGTGGTGCCGATTCTTATATGCTGACACACGTCAGTTTCTGAACATCACAATTGACACTTAATCAATATTTAACGATACTACATCTAGCACGTCGGTAAGTGATTCACTTACCTTTCAGGCGTCTTAGCCCTACATACATTTAAGTGGTCCTATATAATATATTACTTCATTCATTACACACAAAAAATAAAAATAAAAATAAAAAGATATATTTTTTCAATGAACAGAACCGAACAGAACAATATAAAAAGTAATAAAAAAAACAATTCCACCAAAATGGAAATTGTATTTTAAACTGATCGAGAAGTATAAATGTCACTTTTGACATTTCGTTCATTTCGAAGGAATTTAAATTATTTCATTCGGAATTTATTTCAATACGATCGCGTGAAAATGGTGTGAGCATCTCGAACTTTAGCAGCGAATTTTTCTGATAGAATATACATATATATTTATTGAAGAATAGAAGCGCCTTAACCCAGCCAATAATTAGCCGATCTGATAAAAATATTAAAATGTGGAATATCATTCAAATGTATTATATTCTAGTACCGCTAGGCGGCCAAAAAATATTGATTAGGAGGCTGCCAAGGAAGTTAACACAGCACCGGCAGTTGAATGGGCAATCAAATCTTTTCAGCCTTTCAAATCTCCCGGTGAGGATGGCATATTTCCAGCTCTGCTACAAAATGGACTGGAATTACTTTTACCCATCCTCATTAAACTGTATAGAGCTAGTCTGGCGTGGAATTACATACCACCCAGTTAGTTGGCGGCTAGGGTGGTATATATACCAAAAGTGGGCCGCACAGACCCACACCCTAAATCAGTCAGGTCAATTAGCCTAACATATTTCCTTCTTGAAGGACTTGAAAAAGCACTGGATTGCTACATCAGGCGGGTAGCTTTATATAATTCCCCCTTGAGCATTCATCAATATGCTTATCAAACTGGCAAATCAACAGATTTAGCTCTTTACACAACCTTGTTGAGAAAATCACACAATCCCTTAACAACAAGGAGATTGCGGTGGCCATATTTCTTGACATTGAAGGAGCATTTAACAATGCACTACCGACCTCCATTGGTTCAGCTTTGACTGAAAAGGACATCAAACCAACCATTACTGGATGGGTATATGCCATGCTAACAAATAGGACAGCCACTACATCCCTTCAGGACGAGACCATCGGCTTTAAGGTTTCCAGGGGATGCCCACAAGGCGGAGTACTATCTCCCCTACTGTGGTCTCTCTTGATGGATAACTTGCTTAGCGATCTCGAAAGAGAAGGGGTAGAACTTCAAGCGTATACCATTTTTTATATCGGATGGTAAAGCATTGAACACATCTAATCCCTTCAGAAATACGGAGTTATAAGTTGAATTTTCTTTATATCTACGTACCTGATAGTTTCTGCTATGTCTGGTATTGTAATTATGTACTTCACTATTAATAATTAAATTATTTCGCAAATATACTGGTGCAATTCCAACTTCAACTTTGTAAATGAATACGAGAGTATGATATTCGAACAGTTTTTTTACTGGCAACCAGTTGAGCGATTCCAACATTTCATTTATTGGAGTGTATTTTGAGCAATGTAGAATAATTCGCATTGCACGATTTTGCATTTTTTGAAGTCTATCAATCTCATTTTGATTAAGAAAATATAAAATAGTTGCACAATAATTAAAATGAGGTATTGTACATCATCAATCTTGCCCATTGACTAAGAAACTGAGAACACCTTCTAAGATAATTGATTTTGAAAGCAATGGTTTTTATAATTTTATTGGCATGATTTTTAAATTTCAATTCACTATCAATAGTTACACCCAATTATAAAAACTTGTCTACTCTTTCAATTTCATTTTCTCCGACTTTTAATTTTAAATTCAATTCATTCAGTTGGTGACTATTAATTCTCCCCAACAGCATCCACTTAGTTTTATTGGCATTAACCTTCAACATATTTACACAGCAATACTCATAAATGTTATCAAGTGTGACATTAACAGTCTTAGTATTATTTTGCAAATCATTACCACTGAAGTATATTAAAGCATCATCAGCAAATAAATGTATTTTGCAATATCCAGCAACACTTACAATATCATTTGAATATATTAAAAACAATAGTGGTCCCAGAATACTACCTTGAGGTACCCCTACATTATTATCTATTTTATCCGAATGTAGATTGTTCATTTTTAGTTTCTGTTGCCTATCACTAAGATAATCTATTAGCCAGTTCAAAGCATTACCGTGAATACCAATACTTTGAATTTTCTTGACTAATCTTCCTCTATCCACTGTTTCAAAAGCTCTTTGGAGGTCAATAAACACTGCTACAATAAACATATTACTTTCCAAAGTGATTCTCCAATCTGTTAAAACACATTGTAATGCAGTTTCACAGCTATGTTTATTAAGAAATCCAGACTGGTACTCGCATAGTATTTTATTTCCTCTAAATAACTTACCATTTTTTCATAAACGACTTTTTCCAACATTTTACCAGTAGCATTAATCATATTCACTGGCCTTAACTTTGCAGCTTGTGTTGTATTTGGTACTTTAGGTATTGGTACAATTGTTGCTACTTTCATTGCAGCAGGTATTTTACTTAATTCCAATGAACTGTTCACTAAATTTAGCAGGGGAACACACAAACTACTAAAACATTCTTGTAATAGTTCTGCACTAATATCATCTGGACTACTCTTCTTTTTCAATGAATAAACAATTTTCTTCAACTCATACTGATCAATAAGCTTAAATTTGATTAAATTATTTTCTTTCATTTCGCTTTCCACTATATCAGATGTAAATGATTTATCTATTTGTGCTGTAATTTCTACAATGCTTTTAATAAAATAGTTATTCAAATAATTTGGCATTTCATTCATATCAGATAGAATCTCACCATTCCCCATATCCAACACATTAAAATTACTTACCTGATCATTTGTTGGTACAAAACTTTTTATTTTGGTACAGGAATGTCACTCCTGTTAACCAATAAACCTTATCAACATAACTTTTGGAAACATCTATTATCTTTAAGCTATTTTGTGTTAAAATTGCAGTACCACCTGTATGTCTGCTATTACTGTCCGTTCTATTTATTACATATCCCTGAATATTAATTTCTGAATTATAAATATCTTTCGTTAAATGTGTTTCTGATAGACACAAAACACTAGGTTTTTTATGTTTAACAAAATATCTGATTTCATCGATATGAGCTGGCAAGCTTTGTGCATTTAAGTATAGTATAAATGAATTGCTGGTCTGTGTTAATCTGTTTCTAGTATCTCCTGCCGTTGTTCTAAAAAACCACTCCCATGTTCGTTAGTACCGTTTACAAAATTAAAATTTTTCGAATTTTTTTCTTGCTGAGCCTGTTGAATAATAATATTATCATCAGTTACAACTATTTGGTTGAGGTGAAGCTTTTCTAATTCAATATTAATTTTAATGTCATTATGTATCTTAGGATTATTTTTAGAAAATACAAAATGTAAGTTACTATTAAACTTTTTCTTATTTAACAAAACTAGAAAATTCTTAAAAATATTTAGCTTACTTGTTAATTGACCTTTATAATACAATAAATTTACCATTTCAACCCTCCCCTCTGCATATTGATTCAGTTTATAAAGATATTCATGAAATACGCTGTTGAACTTATGAATAGAATTACAAATTTTATTTTTTTGACCAAAAACTTGTGGTACTTGTGGTCTTCTTGGTTTTGTTTCCCAAGTTTTCTGTACCTAATTGAGTTTTTGCGGTACTATTTCATTTGTTTCCATTTCCATTACATTTGTATCTGTCAATTGATTATTTTCATATTCTTTTATTTCAGTTCTGAGTTTATATGTTTCTTCAGTATTTTGATGGCATCTAACATATTTTGTTCACTCTCATTAAATGCATTAAGTTTCAATACTATATTATCATAATCTGCCTCTTCTTCTGTTATTTTCAAAGTCAGCTTCTCATTTATTTCTCGTAATTGTATCAACTCCTTATTAAGACTATTAATGTTTGCCAAGTATTGCTGAATTTTCTTGTTCCAGTCTTCTTCTTGATCCGCAACTTCATTTTCAAAATCTCTATTCTTTCTTTTCAGCCTTAGAATATATCTGTCTCTTTCTCAACTTTCTCTTTTCTCAAAATATTTATTTCTTCATTTAGGTAACTTTTCTCTTCTTCATAATCAATTTCAAGTCTATTATAGTACTGATATTTTTCGTCTAATAATTTTCTCAATTTTTAAACTTCTTTATTCAACTTATTATTTTCAATTGTTCGATTGGAATCCTCAAGTTGACATTATTTACTACAATATATAATGTGTTCGTCTATCACTGTCACTCCCTTTTTTCTTGCCAGACAACTGTCATGATATGTATCAAAGCACACCTTGCAACAATAATTTTTTAGTTCCCTGTTTTTGCAACATTTAAATACTTGATCCATTTTAAGATAAATTTTTCCTTTTTTTTTATATGTCTAACATAACTTTAATTCCGGTTGACATTGTTAATGATCCACCACTGTTTCCTGTTTATAAATTTACTCCATACGACAGATGGTTTTCTTCACATTGAAAAAGAGCAGGTTGAAGCTGCTGTGTATTCTGTAAAATCCTTAGTTGAACAAACTAATATTTCCACTGAAGAGTTCTCACTTGAAGAACAAATACTCAAAAAAGAGCACGAAGAACAGGATTTTTCTGACGACGATAGTTTAGCAGATCCAAATTTCGTTGCTGGAAATACGGATGCTTCTTCATCAGAAGAAGAAATTTTGCAACCGGTGCCTAACTGTAAAAAAGAAAGGTCGATCAAGGAAACAAAGGGAAATGGCAAAACTTTCAAGAAATACTGGTAAAGAGAATGTAGATAAGAAGGGAAACACTGTTAAAGCTAGAATTATGAATCCACTTACCGATCGCAGAATGAAATGCAAGAATAGATTTTCAGATGAAATTAGACATACCCTCTTCAAAGAATATTGGAAGCTCTGTCAGCATGACAAAAGAACTAACTTCTAGTCTTCCCTGATTTGCATTTTCGAAAAAAAGACTACTCGAGTAAGAACTTATTCTGATAGGGTTCGAAACTATTCATGCAAGCACGAACTTTCAGTAAACGGAGTAAGAGAGAGCCAAAGAATAAATGGCCTGAGGAAGTTTTGGCTGATGTGGTGAAACACAATCAAAGCTTTCCTGCATATGAAAGTCATTACTGCCGACAGACGACATCAAAAAAGTATCTTCAGTCAGATTTAACTATTTCTAAAATGTATTCTCTTTATAAAGAGAGTAGAGAAAATTGTGTTTCACAAACAATCTGTGCAAGAAATTTTCATAAACTTGGATTAGCATTCAAAAAACCTTAAAAGAACACCTGTTACAAATGTGACACATTAAAAATGAAAATTATGTATGCAAATGAAGATGAAAAGGCCAACTTGATTTTGGAACAAAATAATCACCACATTTTGGCTAAAGAAGCTTATGAGTCAAAAGCAAATGACAAAAAAATTGCGAAAGAAGATAGATCAGTAGCTGTATTTCCTTTTGATCTGCAGCAATGCTCTCCTTACCTTAAAACATCAATTTCATTTTACAAAAGGCAATTTCGGACCTATAATCTCACCGTCCATAACTTAGCCACAAATGAAGCAACCTGCTATCTATGGTATGAATCTGTTTCGGGAAGAGGTGCGAATCAGGTAGCTTCTTGTCTATATCGTCATATTGTGGATCTTCCTAGTGATGTGAGAAAAGTGTGCTTTTACTCGGATACATGCAAGGGTCAGAATAAAAACACCCACGTAGTATTACGTGAAAAAAGTTCAATACAATCTATTGATCACAAATTTCTGGTTCCTGGCCATACGCATATGGAATGCGATGTGGATCACTTAGTCATCGAAAAAGCAAAAAAAAGGATCACAATGAAAATGAATCACCCTTATGACTGGGTACAGCTAATAAGGGGATGTAAAAGCACTAAACCATTTAAAGTAAAATTAATGGAATGCGATGATTTCTTAAATTTTGCCGATTTATTAAAAAGTTGTTTTGTAAATAAAAAGATTTCTGTAAGAGGTAAAAAATTTCTCTGGAAAGACTTGCAATGGGCACGTTATTGTTCGGTATACTTTATTATAAATCATCTCTAAAAAGTGAGGAGAAGTTTAAATCAGTAAATTTTAGACGTCGTGGTAAACAACAACTATCAGGTGCATTAACTATTTCAAAAATACACAATGGACCTATTCCAATTAACAAAGAAAAAAAAAGGATATCATGGCAGTTTTACATCTCATAGATAAACAATTTCATCCATTCTATGAGAACTTAAAGGTGGCTGATGTTCCAGATATCGATCCAGATTTGATTGAGGTTTATCCCGATGAACAGAATGTAAATTTATCATTTCCATCGATGAACTGATGTAAATTAATTATTTCCATGCTCATTACTATTTTTTGTCTCAGGTTTTAGTGTTGTATATTCTTATATTATAAAAAATAATGTTGAGTTATCATCGAAAACTAAGTTGTGAGTAACCGGATAAGTCGATTGAAATTATAATTTGAAAACTAATATTTCAAAAATATGTTTCCAATGACAAATCTTATGCTCCAGAATGCAGAAATATTATCAAATATACAACAAATAGGTATTGCGGTTTACCACAACTCTCCGAAATGTTTTTTGGCTCTCCTGAACAATTTCTCAAATTTGACTTATCTGTTTATTCACTGAGGCCAGAGATATAAGTCATACTGGGAAATTTTTCCAAGTGACTTATTATGACATAACATAGGTGCCTACAAAATTTTATACAACACTTGATAGAATTTATTATTTATAGTATTTATTTTCTTTTCAATGGCAGAAAAGCACATTCGTCAGAGAATTTGTCACTTTTCCTCCTAAACACATAATATACCATTGTTCCAACTGTTTTTGTTAAAATATTTATTTCTAGTTCCCGGTCAAAATATAGAGATTACTACTTCTTTGGCTCCCCTGACAAATAATAGTTGTTCCCCCATACATGATTTTAAAGTTACCGAGCAACTTTTATTTAATGGTAACAACGTGAGCAAACTTGTCGATCACTAGAAATTGTACTGAAAAACCAACAAACAATTATGAAAGAATTAACTGAAATTCAGGTAAAACTTGAAAAAGATCTGACGGTGTTGATACAAAAAGCAACAATCATAAAACATCAGTACCCTACTTTGAAAAAATTTGTAATTGAGAAAATTTAAAGCTGCTTGAGGCAAAATTGAAAGTTGGAGAAACGTTCGAAAGAATGTTTGAAAACCTTAGTGTAATCTGTGGAAAAAATACAAGGCAGAAGGAATTGACCATTGTTACATACAAGTTGACAAATTTTTCAGTAGAAGATTTTTCATCGATGTTCATGGGCTGGAAGCTCTGGAAACCCCAATACAAGTAAATTTGCCTTTAAATTTTATGAGCATACAATAAACCTTTTTTTCAAACTTGTAAATTTGGTTGCTCCAGATTTTACTGTTGAAGAATGTGATGATTTTTTCAAAGGCGTCATTAGAAACTCGTTGAGAAGATACACTTTACTGTAAGGACCTCCAGAAGTAAAAAACGACCGAAAAACTCTTATACAATATTAAAATTAATGGAAACGAAGCATCCACTTCCAAAAATGTGCTGAATCCCTTGCCTGAATATGAAATTATTGTCACCAAAGCCCTAATCAACAAAGAAAATGTCGTGTGGAGTAATACAAAAATATTTTTTTTGGTTTTTAGCTTTTTTTGAAACGAAATATTGTTATTAGCGGCATGAGCGCGTTAATATTATTATTTTATGTTGAAACTAAAAGAAAATTTATTTGTTCAGTCTTTTCATCTCTTGAGTTTTTTTTTCATATTTTTCTCAAATATACAAGAAATAATTTATAAGTTTCAAAGTAAATTTAAGTTTGTTGTGCCCAAAACTTATTATATTTAAGTTTCTTCAATAAAAACCACAAAGTTGATTCTTTCATTTTAATTTAAGGTAATATTGGTATGTGAAATTTGTGAAAGTGGTATAAATACTAGATTATCGTCTAGATCCTGAAAATGAACTAGCTTACACTTAATATCTTTTGCTAGATATTTTTTTAATTGTTCCACATCTTCTTTTGATTTGTACATATGGAGAAAAGATGAGTTTACAGGAAAACCAAAAAAAATTTGCTGTTTTAATATGGCATGGCCAAAAATATTACCACTATTATTTTCATATTTAGCATAAGCCATAGATACAATTTAATCTTTTGTAGTTAAAAACCATTTATCTTTTCTGCCTCTTGAGCTTAATGTGAAATTCTCAAATTGGGCCGTTTTATAACAACCATTTATATCAGCATCTTTTGAAGTCGCATTTTTGTTCAAGTCTTTGACCTGAAATCTATTAATGTCAAGGCTTTCACCCAAACTTTTAGCTATTTGCTCGAGAGGAGAGTTTCCAGTTCTGAGTAAAAGTTTCATATAAAACTGCTATTTTCAAATGGGTGAGCATTAATACTCTACAAAGTGTCTTAAAAGTGAATCGGCTAAAGGCATAAATTGCTTATGTGTTTTTGTAGAACATATTGTGATTGAGCAAAAGAAGAGAAGGAAATGTTGGTAGACATCACTAGATAAAACTTCCTTCAAAATTACTATGCTTTTCTACATTAGAAATCGTTCATACGGAAGAAAAGGGTTACATCTCAAAAAACTTCAATTCTTAGATTAGCAAGGCACACTATCTAAAAATTACACAACTTTCTTGTGGAAGAACGGAATAAGTGAGTTTACATAAAAAACCACTAGATGGCAGATGTAATCCTTTGGTCTTGAAATAATCGGCGCCACCATTTTCCAGAATGAGGTTATATTTCAGTATGCTGGTAGCTCTGTAAGCAAATATTTCGATTCGTTCCAGTGTTACATTTTAAGTTATTACCAAAACAGATTAGGTTTATATGAGAAATAAAGTGATATTTTATGTTGTTACATTTTGGAAAGCTAAGTTTCAAGCAATGATATAAATTTTTCGGGAAGAAAGCGGCAAACACAACTGTAACCCTATTGGAGATTGTTTCTCTCCTGAAGATGGTTACATATAGAAATGTAACCTTGTTTAATAGAAAAGCATAGACATTTGGCAAACTGTGTTATTGGAAAAAGATTTTATTTAAATATGTAACTATATCGACTAACAAGATGATGCGATATTATGATTTTGCTCTGGGAAAAAATAATTAGATTAGTAATTGGATTCAGTTTTATTTTACAATTTGTTACGGTTTGGAATCAGTTATTGAAAATATTGTCGATAAATAACCAAAAGCTTACCTTAGAGACGAAAAAAAAAACCTAGATAACTTCTATTGTTTCCATATTTATTCAAACTTGAGAAAACAGAATAATAAAAATTTTCGTGTGGTTGTTTCAAAGAGGGGAAATTGTTTACAATCTGATTTTCTTCTTCTTCGTCGAATAAATTGTTGGTCTTGGTTTATTAAGTGAAATAGTTCACTAATCACTGTTCCTTATTCGTTGATTAGGTTTAATGGCCTACTGATTCAAATATTCAGACTGCATACTTTTACTGGTACCTTGTAAATTTTTTTGGGTTTTGTAAATGGCTACGTTTTGAACCACATGGGCTCCAATTTTTCGAAGTAATTTCGGATTTAAAATAGCCTGCAATACAAAAGGAAAAACAGTTAATCAAACTTATTGGTATTTTTTTTTTTCGACAGAATTGGGGATGAAAGGAAAAATGTTGGACGCCAATGACACAAGTAATGTTGATTGACGTTGAAAAAAAGTGATGGTAATTACTGCAGGTTCTTGCCTAACTAACCGATTGAATTTGGTAGTAACTTAAGCCATGATCTTAAAAAAAATTAATTTTAGCAAAACTAGAAAGAAAGAAAAGCAATTTTAGGACGCCACTAATTTTCTCTCCTAAAAGAAAATTAGAAACAAAATTAAATTTAAATGTTAGCTAACTATTAATCTGTTAATTCATAAAAAATAACTTAATGTTTCTGTGTAGTAAATAAAACTATCGAAATGGAAAAAATGTATATAATATCAGTCGTGAAATTACAATAAAAAGGGTTTTTAAACAATAAGGATATATAAAAAAATACTTAGCACTAATAAATATTTTTTTTTTGGAAGATGAAGTTGAACTGTAACTATTGATGTGCTTCTATGGACTGTATACAGGAAACGGTATTTAGGAAACTGTATCCAGGTTACTTTATGTTTAAAAAAAACAACTTGTATTTACGGAACTTCTAGGGACTATTTGTCTCTCAGTAGAGAGGAACTCCAAAAACTTCAAGAACTGTTATAGGTAGTCCAAGAACTGTTAGGTACTCCAAGAAACTGTTAGGTACTCCAAGAACTGTGTAGTAATTCAGATTTTCAAAATATAACGTTATCTTATGTTTTTAAACTGGTATAAAAATTTAATTAAAGGATTACTGCACAGTTCCAAACTTGCTTTGTCGATAGACGATGAGAGAAGCCCTGTCGGTACCTTGTCCGATCTTATTCAAAAACATTTCAAAATTTTGAATTTCGCGGTAAAATACTTCAAGAATATTGATTCTTGGACCATTAGTTTATTCCACCACGAATCACAAAAGTGAAATAATTTATTAATTTTTCGAAAGAAATATTTTTAGGAAATATATATGGACTATTCCACCAAAAACCAAAGTTCTAGAGAAATTCAACAACAAATATTAAAACTGAAAGGTTGAACGCAAAGTTCACGTTTCATACCCCTAACAGCCAGGAAAAAAATGTTTACCCAAAAAAATTTTATTTTTATTTTTCATTTTTTGAAACTATAGTAACTATTTAAACTAGGAATTAATGAGAGCAGAGAACATTTTAATTGAGGTGGGTCAGATAGATACGACAGTCGCAGTAAAAGGAAAGTGTACTACCCCTATTTCGAATCCAATAGAAATTATATAACGTCACCTGAGGTCAGAACTAGCCTATGTCCATAATTTATCCAAATGCGCATTTTCCCCCACTATTATTGGACAATACCTCCTGAATTCAGTGCAGAAGTAGCCTAACTGCAGAACGGTCGATTTGTCCGCAAATCGAATAATGGTAACATAACAATATATTATTTTGTGCAGAAGGAGTCTAAGTCCCAATGCTAGTCTATGTGCTTTTTAAAGGTGGACATAAGATAGTTTTGGTTGACATTGGATATTTGAGTGCAACTGTTTAAATGGACATAGGCTTATTCTGACTTAAATTAAAACTCGCAGAAAGTGTTAGTGAAGTTTTCCTCTTTATTTATGAATTATTTCTGCAATGTTCTGAATTATTTCGAAAACGATGTATGGGCAGCGAACACGAAGAATTGTTGATGCAATTCACCAATCAGAAACGACGAGGAAAAAATCTATCTATCTGTCTATATAGTTGTATATTTTAGAAAAAATGCGGTTATTTCCACTGTGGTTATTTATAATATAATAACTGCATACATTTTTTAACATG
>CAJUYH010009496.1:0-13649 GCA_910591685.1 Galerucella tenella
TTGTTTAAATCAAAATTATTTTCATTTCAACGGAAAGGTTTATAGCAGTAAAGAGGGTTTGATTATGGGCAACCCTCTCAGTCCCCTATTATCAGAAATTTTCCTGGATAACATAGAAAAGATCATTCATAAACACCCCCTTAGTAAAAAATTTGTTTACTGGCACCGATATGTAGATGACATTTTAGCTTGCTTCACTGGTACTACGAGACAATTAGATAACTTCATTACTCACATTAACTCAATACATAAAAATATCAAATTTACAGTAGAAATTGAACAAAATAAGTCCATAAACTTTCTAGATCTTACAATTTCAAATAAAAATAATAGACATGACTTTTCTATATTTCACAAACCATCACATACAGACATTACAATTCATAATAGTTCAGTCCACCCAATCAGTCATAAATTAGCAGCTTTCAATAGTATGATACATAGACTTTTAACAGTTCCATTGAATATTGACAATTACAATAAAGAACTAAATATAATAAAGAAAATAGCGGTTAATGATAATTACGATCCAAATTTAATTGACAACATCATAAATAAAAAGATACGAAAACATACTCTAGAACAAGTATTTCCTTCTGATAAAAACAAAAATAACCAATTTAAAAGCTTAACTTACTTTGGAATACCATCCTTAAAAATAAAATCATTTTTAGAAACTTTAGACTTGAATATTTGCTTCAAAACCGACAACAATTTATCCAAATTCATTAAAAACAACAAATCCAAATCTTCAAAACTAAATAAATCAGGAGTTTATAAATTAAAATGTGGTAATGACGACTGTGATAAAATTTATATAGGTAGAACTTTTAGGAATTTTAAAACTAGAATTTCAGAACACAAACGTAGTTATGACAACCAAAAATCAGACTCCAACTATTCAAATCATTTATTAGCAAACCAACACTCTTTCGATTCAAATTTTGAAATTTTGCATATAGAAACTAAATCCTTCAAATTAAATCTTTTAGAAGCCCTAGAGATAAATAAAAACAAATATTCAGATAATCTTCTTAACGACCAACTTGATTTTAACAATTCTCCATTATTAAACCTTTTTACCTAGAAAGATTCCTGTAGGATGGTTGTGAATGAGTTTCCAGGTAAACTTGCTAAATACTTTAGTTAATCAAATATTTAGACAAATTCATTTCATTTCCTTGTAAATAGATTATAATTTTATTGTTAAATTTCCGAATAATTTAGTATTAAGGCACTGTATAAATAGAAAGTTTCTCATTATACCTCCAACGTTTGATAAAGCTACTGTGTTAGCGAAACGCGTCACTTTATGTTTAATTACAATGTAGATTTTACAAAATAAAATGGTTTGATTTCATAACTTACCATTTTTTTTGCTTGTATGTCTTTGTTGAATCGTATGACTCGCATGAAAAGACTGCATTTGACTATAGCTGGTTGTTTCTTGCTCAATAAAAAATTAGGGAAGTAATTGAGCGATTTCAAATAAGCCAAGCATGAAATCATTCAAAGATAGTGTGCTCTAGTGGCATTATTATATTTTAAAAATAGTAGAGAAAGTAATTATTTGAATATATAGTATACCTGATTGAGAAAAATCACGGATCCATTGAAATTTCCAAAACAATTAGTCGTGGACCAAGCAGTTAAATGCGTAGTTAACTTTGAAAAGCGACCGAAAAAACAAATTTTACGCCCACAAAGGGGGGCAAGCTGCGGAAAATTATAAACTAATTTAAAGTGTATCGATAATTTTAATTCGAAATAAGTTCCTGGTTTTAATATCTGATAATAAATCAGCGCAGAAACTGATAGCGAATAATATACAGTGTGATGAGGCAAAAAATGTATCAGGTCAGAGAATATATAATAGAAATAATAATAGAAATTTTGATTAATATGATATATAATTACCATTATAAAGGTTGTTAAAAATATATCTATAAAAAAATTAAATAATTTGTTACCGGCGGGCGTAGGTAAATTGCGCACAGTGGTCAAGAAGTTTCCCAAATTTGGGAAGGGCTCGTCAGGTAGTTGCAGCCAGGGGATTGAGTTTCTGTATAGGTAAATTGCGCACAGCGTTCAAATTTTATCCTTAGTCCATAAAAATATCAGAAAATAAGAAATAGAAAACTAAAAAAAAACAACAAGAAAACCCAGGCCCAAACCCGGTTGATCAAAGTGTAACTATGTATAAAAATATCAGAAAATAAGAAATAGAAAACTAAAAAAAAACAAGAGAACCTAGGCCCAAACCCGTTGATCGAAGTGTAAATGCAAAAACTAAACTGATCTGTGTACCTACGCCTCAAATTGTTATCGTAAAGTCATTAGGGGATAATCCTTTGAATCTCTGGTAACTTTTAGAATTCGTGGAATCGGTAGAAAGTTGTATGCCATTTACCTAGACCCTTCTTAGGGTCACTTGTGCGCAATTTACCTATGAAAAAGGAACATTTTGGGTATACCTGGCTACAAACTAACCGCTGTGCACAATTTACCAACCCCGTTTTCCGGCGTGAGTGAGGTTGGGTATGTCATACCCGAAAAGTTTCTAAACGCAGATATTTTAATGTTACTGTTGCCATGCAAGTCCTGTCGTTTCAGTAGCTGGAGGTAAAGGTGCAAGGGGTGAGGTACAGTATCGAGTTTAGTGTTGCGCCGGTGAGAACTGGGATACGGGGCGGCTGGGGTACGTCATACCCGACCTCGTAGTTGGTGGACTTTTCAGTTTCTTTTTTATTTATAATAATTAGAAGACACCATTGTTATTATGTTGATTTAGCAAAGTTGGAATTTTGTTAGATTTTTATGCCAAAAGAAGTTAATTGCCTAAATTTGTATTTTTCAAAGAAAATTTAGATACTTTGTTATTTCAATAAAAAATAATGCTTTTTAACTTAAAGTTGGTATTTTATTCATTCATCTTATTGAATAGTTACTATTATTACATTACACAATCATAGTATAGAAAATTTAACATAAAAATTTTGGGTATATCGTACCCACCTCTTAGCTGGTGTAACAATTTCTCACCTCATTCACGCCGGGTTTTACATTGAATTCAATAAACAGTAGTGTTAATGTTCGCAGGGCCTACAATATTGGTAATTACAACTAACGTAAATGTTTTAAATTCACGAATTTGAGTAGGAATTAAATTTACATATTTAAACCAACACATTTTTCAAACATTTCTACGCTTCATATTATTAAAAACAGTTTTAAAAATGTGATTATCTAGCCTTGGTAAATGTTTTAATAGATAAATTATTTAGAATTATTGATTGTTCACCCAAACTGAAAATTCAACCCAAAAAAAAGTATACAAACATTGTACGTTAAAGTTAATTGAGGGAAGAGAAACTTAACAGCCCTGTAACTTTTATTGTAATAATAATATTATTTATCGGGTTTTTTTTATCCATGTATATAATCAAAAAAAAAATGGGATAATCAATTCTTATCAAATTTGTTTATATACAGGCATTATTATATCAGATTAATGAACTGCCTGAACTCTTTAAAATTTGCAACGTATAAAATATCATTAACAACCTTTCTCTACTCCTATACCTATACTATAAGTTGTTAATTAAATGCCAATTTTCAGTTTCATAATGATACTCAGTATAATATTGAAAAATTGACCAATAGAAATCTAGATTTTCAAATACCCAAGTATAGACAGACCCAATATTTTCTGTAGAATGTTTGACAGTATTCTAAGAGTTTGAATCTTTTGCGTCAGTTTTTAAAAGAAATGTCGAGCACCAGACCAAAAATACTTAATGACCAAGGTAAATACATATTTGAACTTACCAATTTTTGTTTACCATAATTTATTACTAACAGTAACATACCTATACACTTTATGCTATTCGTTTAACAATGTGGTCCCGTAGCACTGTTGCGAAAGCCCCTGTATAAGGTTGTTTTCGATCTGTACGTGCCGGGCTCGAGTCCCGGGTAGTACATTTCTTCGTAGAAAAAATAGTGTATGAAACTCTCATGTAATGGTTATTAAACACTCGCATTAACCATACGTATCTCGGTGAATGCTTGTGTATTATTAACCATCATTACATGATCGTTGCATAATATACTAATTTTAAGTGCTTTTAATTCTGCTGCCATACTTTGTAGACCATTTTTGAGAGATGTTTGAGAACATTATGGTGAGCTAAAAAAAACGGGATACAAATTTGAAGATGTAAGAACCTCGACCGTCAAAAAATCGTAATTTGTCAAGATTTTGGGTACAAGTTTTTAAATATTCAATTAATATGGAAGAAAGTCAGCAATTTGATAGAATATACAGGTGGTTGGTAATTTTAATGTTATTACGAGCTATTTCCGGTTTACTGACATCAACATCTTTTTGTTATTTTTTTTCTTTTTATCTATTAACCGATTTCAATTATTCTTTTTGCATAAGATTCAGTTTAATTCCAAGATGGCTCCACCTTAATTTCATCGATATTGGAACCTGGATTTCGAAAATACACCAAGAAAACAATCAAAATAATTTATTAATACTTTACACAAAATACAAAAGTTTGTGATGCCAAATAAAATTAAAAATACAATGATCAAAATTGATAATACCAACGACACTGAAAAATCAATGTCAGTCAATAGTCGAAGTAAGAGGGAAGAACACAGGCACGTGCTTGTCAATAGCAAGTCAGGTGGTTGCCTAACAACGGGCCCATCCGAACATTTTCACCAATTGAGTTTGTTCCTAGAACGTACATACTTAGCAGTTTAGCTTCAGATAAGTTAGAAAAAAATTATGTTAACTAGAACATAACCCGGTGAATTATTATACAGTAATCGTCAAAAGTATGCAAGGACGTCATGTCGCATGCGTGAAAACTTAAGAGCCGTTTTTGTTTGATATTTCCAATGTTTTTATAGGCATTTCTGTAATAAATGTATGGTCGAATTAGAGAAGGAAAGGGAAGTGTGGAAGGAATAGAAACTCATTCTCTGGGAATGTAACTATGATAGATATATTTTTTTTATTATCCAAACACAAAGACATTAAAAAATTCATTTATTTATTGGTTAAAAAATTATCAAAAATTTACAAAATTACATTTATCTATGTAGACACATATAAAATAAAACTGTGAATTGTTGAAATTCTTTTTAAAAAAATACATAATATAAAAGCAATACTAACATTGGATATAATTTTCGACTCTATATTATATACAGAATATTTGTATTTATTATACTAAAAGTAAATTGTAAAGTTGTCTTATGAAGACTAGAAAATACTCATTTCAAATGAATCCATATTTTACGAAATATACAGGGTGTCCCACGTCAAAATTGGGCAGTAGTAGATAATTATAATTTTGGGGGTGTAGATAAGAGCAAATGTTGCATCTTTTCTTGTTATTGTGTTACCCAATGAGGTATTTGTTTTTGGTCACGTGACGTCGCATTCAGAATTGTTGACGGGACAACCTGTATATTTGTGCTTTTCTGTGTTCCTCCCGATAAAACAATTCCAACTAACTAGCACACTAGGGGTCTAAAGTGATTAATTCAAAAGCTACAGGTACTTAAAGAATTGTAAGTTGAAAAATTCATAATTGAATCCCCCGTAATTTTCTTACATTCGTACGTAAGGATTAAGACAATGAAGGTCTTACAAAATGGTTGTATAATGCAATATATTTTACTGATAGATTATAGGTATATATTTGGGAAGGAAATAAAGCGCTTCAATTCTGGTTAAGTTTCAAGTAGATACTTAAAAATCATAATAAAAAAGAATATCCTAAAATAATTTTTTTTATGATTTTAATAGTTTATCACTTCATATGGATATTCTTTCACAATATAATTCTCTAAATAATGATAAAGTCACATTTTTCAATATAGTTTCATGTTTCCAACTCAATTGCTCATAATGGCGGCGAAAGCGGTACAAGAATTGCTTATTTAAACATGGCGATTTATAAAGCAACAATTTTATCCCAAAGAAATGCCTTAAACAATATTTTATTGTCAAATGGAACGGTATACGATAACTGTTTTATAACGAAGAATATTTAGGCACTATACAACAAAAGGCTTAATAGAAATAAAAAGTTCTTAAAACAACCCTAATCGACGATTATACAACAATTCAGTCCTCTTAGAATTCCATTTTGCTAGTTGGGTAGTTAATTGGAATTGTTTCATCGGGAGGAACACAGAAAGGCACAAATATACAGGTTGTCTCATTAATAATTTTGTATGCGACGTCACGTAACCAAAAACAAATACCTCATGGGGTAACACAATAACAAGAAAAGATGCAACTTTGCTCTTATTTACACCCCCAAAATTATAATTATCTACTACTGCCCAATTCTGATGTATTACTTGTCTTAATCGTCGTGGGACACTCTGTATTGTTATTAAAAATTTAACATAAAAAAAGTAATTTTAGTGAAAATTTCATTCATGAACCCAGAGTGGAAAAATATCACATTATGAAAACAATTAATAGTCTGGAAGACTTGAAATTATCCTGTATTTTCAAGACTAAATTTCCAGATAAATTGATATTTTGTTCTCAAAAAGCAATAACGTTTTGTCATTTATATAAATAACATTCAAGCTCCTAGAATTTTTTGAATTTCCGAAAAAGTTTTGCCTCTAGTTTCCGGTATAGTTAAATACAATGCTACCAATCCACACAAACTAGAACTACCGCATATCCAAAAACACCAATGTGCGCCGATAGAACTGGATAACAATGGGAAACTAAAAGTTATTATTGATACTAACAATTCATCAAAAATCAATGCACACGCTACACCTTGAGCTCTCAGATCGTCTGGAAAAATTTCACCAACAAAAGCCATTGGTACATTTCCCAGACCTACAGCATAAACAATAACATAGAGTACAACAGATATTATCGCCAGCCAATGAATGTTGTCTATTACAGAAGAATTTATTGATTTTAAATAGAAATAAAAACCAAGGAATAGCATTGGTATTGCGCAAGATAACGATGAAACTAAAAGAAGCGGTCTTCTTCCAAATTTATCAACAAATATAGTAGCGAATAAGAAAGTTCCCATTTTAACTAAACCTACAATAATCCCAACAGTATCTCCGGATAAACCAGTGCCAGCACCTTCGAAAATAACACTAACATAAGCTAAAATTATAGAAATACCCGATAATTGTTCAACTAAAAATACCTCTATACTTAAAAAAAATCCTTTTCTAGTAGCACGATTTTTAAAAATATCCAAAATATTTCTACGTTTAGCTGTTGCCGTGTTCCTTAATACATCCCGTATCTTCTTAACGTCTTCTTCTATATCTTCGTCGGTTTTGTTCCTCCGCAATTTTTGTAAAGAAGCAATCGCTTGTGGGATTCTATTTTTCGATACCAAATAAACTGGAGATTCCGGTAGGAAATAAGAACAAATTAAATGTAAAACTGGAGGTAGAGCGCAGATTAAAGAAAACACTGTCACACTACAAATAGATCCGAAGATAAACGCGACCAAAAGTCCAATCGGCACTTGCATCGCCATTAAACATCCTAATTTCCCTCTATCATTTTCTTCTGCTATTTCACTGTTATAAAGAGACACACATAGTAATGCTCCACTAGCACTTGCACCAGTTATTGTTAAAGTTGTGCAAAGTAGATAGATGTTTGTGGTGAAAGCTGTTATCGACAAACTACAAACTAATATTATAGCAACTAGTCTCAGAGCTATTGTTCTACCTAGAGCATCTGCAACCTTCGCCCATATTAAGTATGCACAAGCTGTACCGACAAGTGGAAGAGAAACTATGAGAGATGTTTGAATCGTTGTTATTGGTTTGCCTAGAGGATTGATGTTGGTGTCGTTGCTATTCAGTTTTGTTAGTACAGGAGAGCACCAGCCGATACTCAAGCCGAAAGAAGCGACTAGTAAACCAGCTAAAAAAGAAACAAATCATTAGTTTATAAATCTTGTTAAGAGCTAAATAGTCTGTTGAAGAAATTGAACTGCAATTCAAAGACAAAGGCAAAGACAAGGTAAATTTAGAGGCCTATGGTCTTAGAATGGACTTCGTAAAGGACACACTGATAAAGCTGGGCTCATTATATTTTGACCCCCACTTATTTTCATCAATTTCGGGCATACAAATAAAAGTTGTATTATTTTATCTGCTTTTCTTGATGCTTTCGATTATTTTCTTCAGTGTTAACTGTATTTGATTGAAAATATTTAATTTTTTCAGTTAAATAGTTGAATTACCTGCCAAACTATAGAAATAAGTGAACCAAGACACTCGGTATAATACTTTATGGGTAACTATATTGAACTTCGAAAATTCCACTTGGGTTTGTATTGGTTTGAACTCCATGGCACACCTCTAGCCAATATATTCGTTGAGTAACTGAAACAAAAATATTTAATTATTTTTTTTTTATTAGTATTTAAGTGCCTCGACAACTATGGCCATTGGCACTATACAAAAGACAAAAAGACATATATAAATACATACACTATCTTAAAACATAAAATTTGTAAAATATCAATCTAGTTTATATTTTGTGGTAGAGGTTAGTTGATTTGAGGAATTCCAATGTCTTCGGTATTTCAGCGGTGCAGTTTAAAAGCTTTCTCAGGTTTGGTGTTAGGTCTAGGCGTTTGTATGTAATGGTGTATTCCTGGCAGTCTGTGAGAATATGTTTAACGGTTAAAGCACTATTGCAGTGACGGCAGACGGGAAGGTTTTCAGAAGACATCAAGTAACCATGTGTGTATCTGGTATGGTTGATCCGCAATCGTCTAATGACAGCAGCTTCTCTCCTGGTTAAGAAATCGAGGGAGAGACAGCTGATTAATGGTTTATTATTAAGGAATGTTTGTCATAATATACGTAGAATCTGGGGGCAACAGCAAATGACAGATATTGTCAGAGGTAATCATAGTAAGAACAGCTGATGAAAGGTGCTTCAAATTTTGGAAAACCTTGTAGGTTTTGAGTGTTTAAAATGTTAGAAAGTCGATTTTTCGTTGGTATTCATGCAAATTAATTAAAAACAGCTCTTGCAATATCAATACTATCGATATTATTTTTTATTAGAAAATCTTCAATATAAATGTGTTCATTAGGTGGAATGAATTTATGAGGTTTGAGTTTTATGTAAAGTAGAATAAATTAGGAGTAAACGGAAGTTTAGATATCGAAAAATACCATTATATTGTACTTAAAAATATGTAAAACTTTCATTTATTTATTTGGACTATAGATTTTGTTTATCAAATTTAATAAATAATAAAAATGACAATAGAGTTTATTTATTACTTTGTTGAAAATGAAACCATAAGTAAAAAAAGATAAATAATACAAAAATATTTAATATTTCTGTTGTGGAATCTCATATTAATTGATTTTATTTGATAATTATGGATATCTTTCACTACGTAATAGCAAAAACAATTAATTTAAGATCTAAAATAATTTAATATTTCAATATTAGTTCTTTTATTAAATTTTTAATAAATTTTAATAATTTTGTGACATGCTTTAATTTGGGCGAGCCTCAGTTATTTTTTTTTAAACAAAAACTTCTGGGATTTTTATAAAATTATGATTAAACTTACAGTCGAATATTTTCACAATGTTTATATTGTCACAGCATTAACAGAATTAAGTAAAATCATACGTGTGATATATTTTATCCAACAATTTGAGAGGATATACTGGTGGTTGGTAATTTCAATGTTATTACGAGCTTTTTCCGGTTTTCTGACAACATCTTGAGAATTGGTCTCCAATATAAGATAATAACTTTCATTAATTAAAAATTGTAAAAATATTGATAAAGTGGTAATGGGAACAAATGCTTACAAATTTTTGTAAATATATTTTTTATAAATTTCTGATTACTTAGAAAAAAAAAACACTGACCAATATGTGGGGGAAAAACTTTTTTTATTTATTATCCGATTTCAATGATTCTTTCTGCATTGGATTCAGTTTAGCTCCAAGATGGCCTCACATCAATTTCATCGATTAGTACAGGGAATGAAGCTCAAAAAAAGGTAAAACCTCGCAATTTTTCGTCCAGCATGGATTGACTTGAAATTTTAACAGGAGGTAGGTGATAGCCGAAGGTTCAAAATCTATATCGAACCGAAGGGCGCTAAACGGTTTTTAGGGGTGAAAACTACCCTTATTTGTCAAAAATCATAAAATAACATTTTAAACCTGAAAATGGGTAAGATTTGGTTTGGATAAGTTGAATAATGATTGTTTTGAGCTTTGGAATACAATTTCATCATATTTCAACCCTTAAAAAGCAGCCCCTGTTACAGCTTAATGTAAAAAAAATCACGAATCCTTAAAAAATGATTTCGCCTCTGATTGATTTGCATAAAAATTTGGGATTAGGCTCAACTCACCCTCTGCTTTATATATGATGTTATGCCGACGAACCCTGATTGTTTCTTAGGGGTGAAAACTACCCCTAAATGTCAAAAATTAAAAAATAGCATTATAAATCTTAAGATAGGTTTGAATTAGTAAAATGATGAATTTGTTACATTTCAAAATACAATTTTATACTTTTTCAACCCTTAAAAATCAACTGCTATTAGTGTAATATGTAAAAAAAAATTTTTTGCCAAGAGAAAAATAATTAATGCTAATAGGGATTTGCTCAATAATTCTGTTGTAAAAAAAATATGTCACGTGCATTAAGTAACTTTTCAACCTTTAAAAACCACCCTTCACAACACGAAACATGTCGTATACATAACGCCCCATTGCCGAATAAACCGGTTTTGTACATTGCTTCCAAGTGTACTATACTACACTATTGGAATTTTTCGAAAAAAATCGATTGGGTTTTTTAACGTATTTCCTCCATTTTTGATGATAAAAAGTTTATTCAAAAACGATTTTGTAGGGTTTTTCAAGAACTACAAGGATCTGTAAGTTAAATCTCTTTAGACCCTTTCGTTTTTAAATGGGGTGAGTTTAAAGGGCTAAAAAAAGGTGGTGCTCGTGCGTAAATAGACATTTTAAACGGCTATATCTCGTCAAATATTAACTGTACAAAAAATCTACTTACAGAAAAATTTTTGTCATAAAAAAAGCTACAATTTCGTTTTTTAACTTTGCTTGTACCTCTAATATTTTCAGAGTTATTTTGAAAGAAAGGGTAAAAAATACAAAATTATGAAAAATAACTTTTTACTTTAAGCCATAATTTTTCGAAAACTAAACTAAACTTCTTGGACATATTAACCATACATGTACAAAGAGAATTGCACAAGGGTAAAGATCAATTTTAATTAGGGGGGTAGTTAGGGGGTTGTTTTCACCGATTTTTTTGTATAAAAAATTCAGTGCTAACATTATTTTTGTGATAATTCACTCAATTTTGATGCTACAGACCTTTTTTTTTAAAGAAAGGTCTAATTATGCTCTTTGAAAAAGATTTTATGAGTTTTGTACGAAAAATGCATCTTTTTTCCGGTATTTGACTTTGAATCTATCACATTTTGCATTTGGGAAAAAAAGCTAATCATTGATGGGCCATATTTCGGTTCCTATTGGTTTCAGAAAAATTATAAAAACAGGGTTTTGCTTGTTTTTTTGAAAGCTACAATTTTGCTCTTCGCAGTTTTTTTGATAAAATGCATAATTTTCGAGTTATCCGCGAAAAACATATCAAAAACGTCTAAAAAGCGTTACTTTCAATCGCGAATAACTTAGAGAATATTGATTTTCCAAAAAAATGTATACAACATTTTTTGCTTAGAATCACTTTTTCAATCGATTCCTGTGGTTAAAGTAATAAAAAATGTTCACCCCCGAGATGGGGTGGCAACCACCCCCAAGACTTTAGTGCCCTTCGGTTCGATATAGATTTTGATCCTTGGGCTATCACCTACCTTCTGTTAAAATTTCAAGTCAATCCATGCTGGACGAAAAAATTGCCAGGTGAAATGCTTCATTCCCTGTACTAGATATTGGAGCCTGGATTACGAAGATACACGAAGAAAAAAACAATCTCAAATGAAAAATGTTAGTGACTGAGATATCGTTAAGCTTTTCAACAATTTTTAAGCAATATATATACAAAACCATAATTTGGAAAGTACTAGTATAGTTCCGAAGTGGTGCTAGCTCAACGTCATTAATATCGGAGCCTGGATTTCAAAGATACACTCAGAAAAAAAATCAATTTCAAATAGGAAGCGCTAGTGACTGAATTATCATTAGATATTTGACAATTTTAGAGCTATATGGATACATAACTATAATTGGGAAAGTACTAGCATAGTACAGAGGTGTTGCTAGCTCAATGTCATCAATATGGGAGCCTGGATTACGAAAATGAAATCAATTTCAAATGAGGAACGCTAGTGAATTGATTATTATTAGATTTTTGACCATTTTAAAGCGATATAGATACATTATAGTTACGAGGTGGTTCCAGCTTAATTCCATCGATATTGGAGCCTGGATTTTGGAAATACACCTGGAAAACAATCGGAATCAGACTGAGTTTAATAACAATTCTTGAACAAGGTAGGTTGTACCTACATTCTTGAAAATATATAAAAAAAATTTCCTGAAAATTCACTTAATTTCAGCCACAAGAATAAGCAAAAATTTAACTCTTTGGAAATAAATATAAACAGGTGAATTGAAAACATAAAAATGGTTTTAAATGCAGCTTCAATCATTCATTTGGAATTCCTGATGATGAAGCCGAATATAAGAAACATTTTAGAAGTGAAAATGAAATATAATTAATAGAGAGTGGTATGTATTTATAAAAAATGCAACGTCAGCATGGAGTCAGACATTATGAAAGGTTTATTTATTTCATTTTACAGAAATTTCTTATTACAATTGTTTTTTTAATTTTAACTTCGTCACTTGTGCTTCAAAAAATTATCCAAATAATATTCTTATGTTTGAATAAATGAAATTTTACGAGTCTACTAACCTCTAGTAAATATGCGATCACAAATCCAACTTCAAAATCGTTTTTCATTCGATTTTCATTAATAAATAATTTCTTCAAATATAAAATGTAACAATTAAAATTCGAGTGCAAAAATTGCACACTTGGACAAACACAAATTCAATTTTGCATACGTACAATCTAATTTCTTCATATAGAAACTTTACTAAACATTTTTTATTAAATCAGCAAAATGGTTAATTGATTTTGTATATATATTATTTGTTGTTGTTCCAGTGGTGGAGATGCTGTCAATATAAATAGAATCGATACAGTGGCGTAGTAGATTAGGAAAACACCTAAATACAGGGTGTTTCAAAAAAAGGTAACACCGTCTCTAGGATAGGTAAAAAACAGAAAAATAATTGGGGTTGGCTCAGTGAAATTTTTTTCTAACGCCATCCGTTTTCAAGATAAAGGGCGTTGAAGAAAATGAAAAATTACACATTTCTTACGATTTTGCCGAAACTACTGGCACCATTGCAATGAAATTTTATACGAATATGTTTTGGAAGCTGATATATCCCATGAATTTGTTTTTAAATCTAACTCTCATAGAGGGCGCTAGTTACACGATTCATACAACGTATTATTCAACATAACTTTTTTAAGGGTAGAATTATTAGTCAAAACT
>CAJUYH010009497.1:0-13648 GCA_910591685.1 Galerucella tenella
AAGCTTGCCTGAACTACCATGAAAAATGGGCTACATTTAGCTATAGGCACTTCGATCTTCGCGGTCAAGTCCGATTGATGAAAAATATCGTCTGAATAAATTCTCAACCATTCACTAAGTTGGTCTTGAGGTTAACGTCGAACATTCCTCTCAATATTATATTTCACACAACAATAAACTGACATACCGGCCGATAGCTGCGTAGCCCATTTCCTTAAGTGTTCGGCGGGTTGTCATTTTCGAAGCGTTCTCGCTATATTTTTGTTAGCGTCATGCTGTTACAATTTCTCGAATATTTCTTGCGTATTCGCGTATTCATGTGTGGGTTGTGAACCTAACTGAAAATATTTCAATTTTTTGAATTCCTCCACTATAGCTCTTCAAACTAAATCTAGATTTGTTATTGAAAAACATCGTAATAAAGTCAGTTTACAATTTTTAGTTGGTATGCACCATCGATTATATGGAAGTTAAATCAGTTTAAACTCCCATTATGTAGGTTTAACTTTAAACTGTTCTTTTTGACACTTGGAAACTTAGGTCAATATCTCATGAAAAGTTGGTTAAATTTAATAAGGTAACTCTAAGGAAAAAGTGGTGGATTCTAATTATTTTAAACGCTATATCAATAAAATACATGTAATTCGGAATGCAAATAACAACCATCACACTCGTAACTGAACTGGCCAAACGTTACACCCATGCTCAATCTCTTAAAGGACGGGATGGAACAAAGGATGCAGTCTTGCCAGGATCACCCTGGGCGACCTTGGGAAGTTGGAGTCGAAGAAATATTTGGCGATGACCAGGAATAACCTACGTTCAACAGTGAATTTCTGACTGGCCACTGTCAACTTAGGAAACACCTCCATATATGGGGCTAGTGGACACACCTCTAGGCAGGATGTGTGAGCAGGAAGATGAAACTGTCAGGCATCTCTTATGCGAGTGTCCTGCATGTGTACGGAGCTATCGTCAATGAGAGAGTGTGTGTTCAGTGAGTCTGCCGATATAATGGAGATGTCTCCCAGTGACCTGTCCTCCTTTCTGGAAAGGACAGGATGGACGATGACCTAGGAGGACAACTCCTCGGAAGGATGTACAATGGGTCACATGTGGCCTAAGTGCTGTTAGCCTATTCTCACCCTCCCTACTTTACAGATACAGATCCGTAACTGATATAAACAAGAGTAATCAAACTCAAATAACGTCAAGCATTGTCACCAATGAACGTTTTTCAATCGAAACAGTCTCTAAATTTTCGATGTTTTTAAACTTCTTCCAGATGTATTTGAACGTCGTTAGGTGCATACCAAGGTAACATTAAATGCGTTCAACTATTTAAATTCGGATGGAGGAAGCGGTGAAGTATCTGGGGGTGTGGTTGGATAGCCAATTATCCTTCAAAACCCATATGTTGAAGGCTGCACAGAAAGCAAAAGTAAGGGCAGCGTGGCTGGGAAGATTGTTAGGTAATGTGAAAAGACCGGGAGAATTTAAGAGGAGGATAATTGGTAGGACGGTAGAGCAGAGTATGCTGTATGGCGCGGAAGTGTGGGGTGAGAAAGCAGGGGTGAATGCGAGGGTTAGACCACTGCTGCGGGTGCAGAGAGGAATACTTCTGAGGGTGGTTCAGGCGTACTGGACAGTGGGTGGGCTGGCAGCAGCAGTGCTGTCACGGTTCCAGCCATTGGACTTGATGGCTAGAGCCAGACAGAAACGCTGGAGGGGTGCGAGCAGAGAGGTAGTACAGGAATGGATGGATGAGGAAATGGAGAGAAGGTGGGATGAGTATGAGGGAGCGCTAAAAGGAACGATTGGGAGCAGGAGAAATTGGGTGGACCGGAAATTTGGAGACGTGAACTACTTCTTGACGCAGGTGCTCACAGGGCATGGGTCGAGAGTAGGTTACCTCCACAAGATTGGGAAAAGAGAAACTGGAGTGTGCGAGAGATGTGAAGTGGAGGATGATGTGGGACATGTGTTTAGATGTTGGAAGAATGAGGAAGTTTTGAAGAAGTTGGAAAATAAACTGGGAGAGGCGGTGTATTGGGAAAATATGGTGGAGATTATGTTGAGGGGCGAGGAGGAATGGATGGAGATAAGTGGCGTAGTAGAGAGCATGATTAGGGGAAGAGAAGGACTCGCTATGGCATGAGAGAGGTAGGAGTGATAGAAGGAAGAAGATGATGGAGAGTGTGTGAGGGACAGCCGCCCGTCATGACGTATGCTAGGGTAGTGATTCCAAGGCGGGAGTAACGGCGAGATGAGTCCAACACTGTCTGGGTACTGTTTGAGGACCCAGTCGAACATGAGTTTCCCATCTCGGCCCTAAAAAAAACCATTTAAACCAGTTTAATTAAGCGGGTTTAGTACTGCGGTGTTACGGTGCATACGGTGCATACGGTCATCAAATTCGCATAGTCTAATCTTTAAATTTAATAAAAAAATAATTATAATAGACTAGACTATTGACAACAATGAAAAGTAGACCATTCTAAACATTTATTTCGATGCAATACGACTAAATTCACCAATTGCTATAGGTATAATAACTTGGAAGAAACAATTTAGTTTAAAATAAGACGTGGGCTATTAGTGGTTTCTACGTTACATAAAAACTTGAGTCATCGACGAATAAAATGAACACGGGTTATTGAACAACTAGAAAGAAACATGAAACGCAATGACCAGAACGTGAACGATCAGTTGATGAAGCAAAATGGTAACCACTTTAATAGAACGCATTTTTTTAAATTTTATTCTGTGGCAATGGCGGATCAATAGTTACAAATAAATTATTGAGTTTTACTTATTATCAAAACTATACAGATGTGGGGAGCGGAGTGAAATATCGATATTACCTTAGTTGAAACAAAATATTTCATACAGGACAAAAAAAACTTAATTGACAAGATGCAATTCACATAATTCGGACGTCGGGCGAGGATGTGGCACTTTTCTATGTAAATAAATAATTTAAGTTTCATTTCACTTGTTGTGTAATTAAAATGCGAGACTATAATTAGAAAAGAGAATTGAATCATTTCCTTTCTAAAACCGGATGACTTATGGCCGTATGCACCGCTTATAGTACTAAAACCGTTTACCTACATCGGTTTGAATAATTAAACAACTATAATGTTGCCTTGGTATACACCTAACGACGTTCAAATAAATCTGAAAGAGGTTTGACAAAGTCGAAACATTTAGGGACTTTTTTGTTTGAAAAACGTTCATTGGTGACATTGCTTGACGTTATTTGAGTTTGGATACTCTCATTTATGGATGTGAAGGTTGTTATTTGTACTCCGAATTACATGTATTTGATTGAAAGTCACCATTGACATTGACATAAGTTGTCAATTGTCAAACAGAACAGTTTAAAGTTAAACACAATATTGTGCGTTTAAGTTTAAGCTGGTTTAACTTCCATAGAGTCAATGGATAAATCAAATCAAATCAAAATGATGAACTAATTTAATTATTAAACGAGTTTAATTGTGAACGGTGTGCACGGCCATTAATGGGGCAACCCATAGACGCAACGGCCACTAGATATAACTTTGATAATAACTTCCATATAACTACGGGATCGGGAATTGTAGTGATAAAACAAAGGATAGCTCTCCAATACATAAATCTTTTCAAGCGGAAGGGACGGCGATTGAAGAAATTAAAAGACAGGGAAGGACATACCGTTCAGTTGATATTTTTCCCAAGCTACACTGAATGTATTAGATTCCATAGAGATCAATTCCAAGCTAGTATGTAATTTCATAGTGCCTTAAACGCACTTGGAGACAATTCCAAGGTCATGGTAGCCCGGGTACAATGGCACGAGGGTAATAAGGGCAACGAATTGGCGAATGAAACGATCAGACAAGGCTTATCAGAGCTATTAATTGGACCAAAGCCCTTCTGCCACAAGGAAGTGGCACCGAAATCTCTAGAGTGGTGGGTAATGTTTACAGGATAGGGATAGACCAACATTTAGAGCAGACCTAATAAGCAAATATAGGAAAGCTGTCAAAGTAAGCCAAAGTATTTTAACAGGGCACTGTTGTCTTGAAAGATACTCAAAGCTAACGGGGTTGACAGACGGAGCTATGTGCAGATTCTGTCACCTGGAGAAGGAAGCTGCAGAGCACATCCTATAACAGTGCGACTGCCTGGTGTATGTGAGGTTTCTAGTACTAGGCGATGAGAAGCATAGATTTAGAAAACCACAAAAAATCTGAAAAGGTAGCAGTAGAATAGGCTGATTAACCACCTCATTAAATCTAATCTGAAGAATAGTGCCTACTTACATGATTTGCACCTTTGACAACATATATGACATTTGTTAATCTTTAATAGTTTTATCTGGTATTGAGCAAAAAAGATGACGTCTTTTTCTAAGGCTTGAACCCTTTATTTCAAATGGAACTAATTCTTCAGTAACATTTAACCAAGACGATTCCCTAATCATAGTGTTTTGTAAAAATTCATGTTTTCTTAAAATTGAATACATTCATTATCCATGAATTTGTCAATATAAATTTATGATTCAATATTAAATTTCTAGAAGCGGGCGATAAACAAACTTAGCAACTTTTTTGTTTCAAATGATATTAATAGCCAAGAAGGCGGTAAAAAATACCATCCTGCATTTTAAATGATTGAACAGAAGCAATGTTTTGATAGTTATTACTCGGTTTTATCATTTTGAACACTCTATGTATGTATAAAGAAGGGTAAGATTAACTAAAGAGATAGTTCAGCCAGTGGTTATTTACAAACTAGTTATTCACAAACTAATTTGTTACCTTGAGAAAACTAAATGTAACTTTCGTAACCACAAAAATGTGTATTTATCTGGTCTGGAAGAATATATAGACGAGTTGCTGAACTTCAAAGTTGTATCATCAATCATTTTCTGGAGTGAAGTGATGCCAGATGCCAGGAATATTTAAGAGTTTGCAACTTTACAAAGCAGTAATGCTTTTTATAATCGAAGTGATTAAACAGAGAAGCATCTCCACCTCTGCATTTCGTTACAAATATATTTTTCATTTTCACCCAGTTCCTTATCACTTATAAATTTTTCATTTTAAAGAATTCTATTCAATTTGATGTTTTGTTTGTTCATTGCAGTCTGTGATTTTATTTTTCAATACACTTGAAATTTTTCAGTTCGATGGACTGATTTAATTGATGTAAATTGTCTACAAACCTCTCTATAGCTCCTTGGAGAAAAATTCGATATTTCACAAATCTGTTGGCGATATCTTTTCTATAGTTCATATACGAAAAGTTTGCAATAACAAAATATGACAGATGTTTTACATCGTTGCCACGGTGTAATTTTTTTCCAGTTGTTGGCATAAAATTTTGTTGATAAGTTGTTTATTGAATAAGATTACATTCAACTCAAAAATAAGAGCAGAAATTATAAAATTTTGATGATTAAATACATAAATTCCAAGATGTCAAAGTTTAACTGAAAAATGTATTTATTAAAAACTTCTCTCACAGAAGTAATGGGAATTAGCGGTCCACCGTTATCTCGTTCTCTCTCAAAATAAGATATTAGGGATGCTACCATCTCCTTGCAACCACTTGATAAAGACTTAGGCAGTGCGACGCAGTGTTCGATACTCTCTTTAAAATAGTCATGAAAATAACAGATTATATAGGGTCAATTCTATAAGAAGTGGTTAAAAATTAACGGTACGCCGTTAAATTTGACAAAGTTTACGCTATTATAAATGTTTTCATCTATACATAGTCAAGATTATGATTCAAATTTTAACATGTATGGTATCCAATAAAGAGTTTTCCCTTAATACTTTAAAACTTAATATGCATACAGACAAGCAAAAATGGGTTAGAAGATTGTCTTATTTTTAACTGTGCGTTAAAATTTAACATTTGCTTACAGAATTGCACCTTATTATCTTACACAGTAATTAAATGCGAATGAAAATGACAAACACAAGAAATTCTGATAAAATTGTCTGATTTTGACAGCATGTCTGGCAACCCCGGACATGGCAGCCAACTTTTGGACCGTAACTTCCCCCGTTATGTGATTAATTATTCCATTTAGACTTTGGATATTTAAACTTTGTTCAGTGACTGCAATTGTTGCTAACAAATGTCCAAATTGCAAACTTATCGTAAATGAACTATATCTAAAATCTTTGTATATTATCACACACCAACCTTGCTGCAAACGTTGTTTTCTATAAGCAATAAACTTATTACACATATAATTTCACAAATATACAGTGAATGTCAATTTTATTTCAAATTTATATCGTTTTTCTTTGTACCTTTTGCTTGGGGCTCTTCTTAGTGTGGATTTATGCAGCAACATATAACAATTATCAATTAGCATTTAACAATTAACATATATCAATTATAAGTTAAACTACTCATCTCACTAAGACTCCATTTATGCAGACAATTAACAATTATCATTTATCATTTAACAATTGTGAAGTTGGCCAACTTTTAACTTTCTTAAATTAAAAATATACCGAATTTTCATCTAGTGCGCAACTAGTACGCAGATCCTTACTTTTTTCATCGAAAAGCGGTTGACTTAGGGTTAAGTTGTGTGTTTGTTTATTTTCAAGTTGTACTAATAAAAGAAAAAAAGTCTTCAATTCTACTATACATCTTCAAAATTGTTCCAATGCACAAATAGACATGAAAATGTAGGGTTATTGTAACTAGAATCTCGGGCTTGTGCGCATGCTTACTATTTTCTCCTAATTTATATGTCTGCATAAACGATGGCAGTTTTACTAATTGTTAAATGATACATGTTAATTGTTAAATGCCAATTGATAATTGTTAAATGTTGCTGCATAAATCCACACTTAATCTCGGTTACTTAAGATATCTTAAAATATGACTACAAAATAATAAATTATATTATTGAAGTCCTAGTTCAAAACTTTTTGTATAATTCCATTTTTTAGATGTTGGCTGATGTTTGGTACAGATTTAAATCGTTTCGTAAAAACCGATTACTTTATATTCTCTCTTGTAGGAGGAATTGTCGGTCCATGTCCCGTTACTTTTACCTTTAGTATCAGCCGAGTTCATTGTTAAAACTAAGTAACGACAGACAGCGGAAGTGTATTGTATATCTATTTATCTATAAAATATATGAGAAATATATACAGCTGACTCAGTACGAAATTGGCTTGCGATTTACATAACGTGTCGTGTGTTCAATTAAATTTTGCATAATAATATTCCGAACAGAATATTAATCTCGAGCATATAAGAAACTAACCTAAATGTATCCATTATTAAAACACTTTCATCAATTAGTAACGAAAGGCAGATGTACGAGCCTTATGCTAGGCAGTAAATTTATAAGTGCATGAATGTTTTCAAAATTTTTATAAATAAACTTTGTTAATCATCGAATAAAAGTATGGAAACGTTTTATTTTATTTTCATATAAAATTTGGCATGTAATTTGATTGACGTTTATTTCATATTTGGTTATTTTTGTTCCTGTTTTTCCACAGAAACCTGTTACAACTGCCACATTTATCGGTGTATTATTGTTATTGTCTACGCATCAACCACAGCTCCCTCGTTTTTTGTTTTGATTGATTATCCTGTATTACATTGTTCCGGAAGTTTATTTAGCAACTAATAAATCTTGTTAATAGATCTCTATATCTATAAGTTTTTCACGATTATTAATATTATCTTGAACTGATGCTGAGAACAAATTATTTTTTTAATTAATCGAGTGAACAAATTATAGACATGCTAAGATTGATATTATTTATTAGATGCTACATAGGGATTACTGTACAAAGCTGTCAAATGCGAGCTAACCTTTTTACCAAATAACCTTTTCAAAAATAATAACAGATTTGGGAAGGTCGTTGAAAAATAAGCTCAAATGCACTCTTAATTCTCTTAAATTTGCTCTGGTTTAATAAAAAAATGGATAGTTATGTTTAAAAAAGTCGAATTCCATTTTCATACCACTTTTGAATACTTTAAACTTCGTAGGGAAGAGCTAGCAGAGTAAGGGCACGGGAAATTAGCTAAACGCTAGCAGCGTCTTACTTCATCACGCTCGAGACTCTGCAACAATTTAGTAGAAGAACTGGTACCAATATTTGGGTAAGTATTTCAAACAAGCTATAAATTTGTCCTATATCTTTCCTAATCCCAACACAGAATTGCAGAACTGACTGGTGAGTAGCGGAACTATTTCAACTACAACATTTTAAATGATATTAATATTTTTTTGTCAAAATATTCTTGAGACGATTTGAAATTTTATATACTGTGTAGGTAAAAAATATAAGCCAGACAATTTATTATTTTTTGAAAAAAAACAATATATAGGACCAGCTCTTGGACTACTTTCTCTATACTACAAAAAGGATCAGGACCGACTCACTACAAACATAACATATACTAAACATTGTCAATTTGAAGATAAATTACTGTGAAGCGCGATGATTGTGAAGAGTGATTGTTCAATTTAATTTTCTATTTGTTCATTTTATTTCTATGGTCTGAACGGCACGGCAACGCTGTGATTGAGAAGAAGGCATGACCGTGGCAATCGTGCATAAAAAGAGAGTCGTCGTTGTAAAAATGTATGAGACACACCACGTGTCTCTGATTGTACAAAATTAAAGATATATTCTAACGAAGTCTATTTACTTATTCACACTGACAATTAATAACACAAATATATTAACATAATTTTGGTCCTTCGAAAGTCGGATGTGCGAATAAGTCAAGTATTATACCAATTTTCAATCAATTAATAAAAACTACACAAGGAATCAATCCATCTTCAAGTTCAAGAACTGTGCCTATCCAGTCGTCCAGTCAAGTTTCAAAACATTATCAGCGACGTTCCGAAAAATAACAATTTGGTCGGATGTGCAACCAGTAGCAATTCTAACAAGGTCAGTCCGATCCTATTATTACGATTTTTATCTCTATTTACCATTTGCAAGAGCGTATGATTTTGAATTCTATTCGATTTGTATCAAAAATTATCATTTAGACATTCAAGTATTATTATTAATTGAATTTTACACATTAAATTATATCACAATTAATAATTATTTTCTATTATAATGGCTAGTGTAGATATTAAACAACTCATTAGAAACAGGGGATCTATAAAAAAACGTTTAACTACATTTGAAAAATATATCGATTCAATCAAGGATGCTATCATTTCACCTGATTTAATAGATGTTCAATTACGATATGACAATAATATTAATTTAATTCATGAATTTGAAAATATACAAAGGTTAATAGAAGAACATTGTACAGAAGAAGAACTAGAGATACAGTTTGATGAGCGAGAGCCTTTTGAAAATAAATATTATAATAATGTATCATTTCTAAAAGATTACATTTTAAAAAGAACAAGTCCTACAACAATAGAAAAGTCTTCATCAATCAAAGATTCATTATCAAACTTTTTACTTCCTAAAATCAAATTACCTGTCTTTAATGGTGAATATGACCAATGGTTAGAATTTAAAAAGAATTTTATGTCAACAATTGATTCAAATACATATCTAAATGATATTCGAAAATATAACTTTTTAAATGCTGCTCTAGAAGGGTATGCAAAAAGAGTAATCTCTGGATGTGATGAATCTCAAGACTATCAGAGAGCTTGGCAAAAGCTTTGTGAGAAATTTGATAAAAAGCAGTTCTTAATTGATACTCATATTAAAGCATTGTTTAATATCAATCCAATAATTAAATCCACATTTATGCATTTCAGAAATCTAGTAGATGACATTTCAAAACATATCACAGCCCTTGAAGGAATGAAGCTTTCCAAAGAAGCCCTCTGGGATATGACTATTATTCATATCATTTATAATAAACTAGATAAAATTACTCAGAACAAATGGAAAGAATCGTATACTTCATTTGAATTACCTACATTACACAATTTCCTAGAATTCTTAAAAGAAAGACAAGATGTATTGGAATCTTTGGAAGAGCCTCATTCTCAAACTAAGGTACATACTAATCATTATCAACCCAATATTCAATTCCAAAAATCGACAAAACCACAGGGTCGTAGTCATGTACATTTATCAATTAACAAATTAACATGTAACTTCTGCAAAGGCGAACATTATATTTATACATGTAATGACTTTTTAAAATTAAGCATCAATGAAAGATGGAACAAGGTGAAAGAATTACAATTATGTTCAAACTGTCTGAGAATAGGACATTCAAAAGAAACATGCAATTTAGGCCACTGTAAGGAATGTAGACGAAAACACAATACACTATTACACAATTCTAACACAATTAAAAATATGAACCAAGACAATCAGGGAAATTCCCAAGTAATAAAACAATCATGCAGTAATCCTAACAATTCATCCATCTCCCAAGGAGAATGTTCAAATGTTTTACTACAAACAAATTCAGTTTATAAACAACAAAATATTTACAATTCATCCGTTCTTCTTTCAACAGTAACTTTCAAGGTAAAAGATGATCAAGGCAATTTTCAATTATGTAGAGCATTATTAGACTCTGGAGCCCAATCCAATCTAATAACTGAATCTTGTTGCAAGCGTTTAAATCTAACATTGATCCCTACCAATTTATCAATCGTGGGAATCAATCAAACAATATCCACTCTCACAAAAAAGACTTCTATTACCATACACTCTAACTGTAACAATTTTCAACACAATATTTGCTGTTATGTTGTTCCAATAATATCATCAACCACACCCTCAGAACAAGTTGATATCTCCTCAATCAATATCCCAAACAACCTTAATTTAGCTGATCCAGAATTCTATTTGCCCAAGCAAATCGACATGCTTATTGGAGTCACTCTATTTTGGGATCTTTTATTAGATGGCAAAATCACTTTAGGTAAAAATCGTCCAATTTTACAAAACACAAAGCTAGGCTGGATCATTTCCGGGTTTATTTCAAATCCAACAAAAATATCTATTTGCAACCTTTCAAAAACCATACCCGAGGATTATCAATTAAAAAAATTTTGGGAACTCAATGAAATCCATGAACCTACTTCAATATCTGAAGACGACCTTCTTTGTGAAACCATATTCAAAGAAACCACTTCACGTCATCCTAACGGTCAATTTATTGTCAAACTTCCATTAAAAAGGCATCCAGAAATATTAGGCAATTCTGAAGAAACTGCTATAAAGAGATTCAAGGCATTAGAGAAAAGATTTGAATCAAATCCAGAATTTCATCATCTTTACAAGAATTTCATTCATGAATATATAGAATTAGGTCACATGTCAAAATTAACAGAACCAATAAGCAACCCAAATTACTATTTACCACATCATGGCGTTTTCAAAGAAACAAGCATCACAACAAAACTCAGAGTAGTTTTTGATGGATCATGTAAAACCAGTTCGGGATGGTCACTTATGACTTACAGTTAGTGGGCCCTAAAATTCAGAATAATATTTTTGATATACTCATTAGATTCAGACTTTACAAATATGTCGTGTCAGCAGACGTGTCAAAAATGTATAGGCAGGTTTTAATACACAATGATCATAAACAACTTCAATTAATAATTTGGAGAGAAAACCCAAATGAGGATTTTTCAACATACCAACTAAATACAGTCACATATGGTACCACGTCAGCGCCTTATCTAGCAATTAGATGTATCAATCAATTAGCCATTGAAAATCAAAATTCATTTTCTATTGCATCAAATACAATTTTGTCAGATTTTTATGTGGATGATTTATTAACAGGTTCAAATGATATCAATGAATTGCAATCCAGATGTTCTAACATTTCATCTATTTTATCTTCAGCAAATTTCATTTTGAGAAAATGGGTTTCAAATCACCCTCACATTTTACAAAACATTCATTCCGACGATATTCCCAACAAAATTTTGAATTTAGGGGAATCTGAAAGCTTTAAAACCCTAGGTATTCAATGGGACAGCAAACAAGATATTTTAAAATATATTATAAACACTTCTTGTTCTCGTATCTCTATTACTAAAAGACAAATTCTTTCCATTATATCACAAATATATGATCCACTTGGTCTTCTTAGTCCAGTAATTATAGTAGCGAAGATTATCATTCAAAAACTATGGTCAATCAAATTACCATGGGATGAGCCTATTCCGCAATATTTACTAGTGTCATGGACGCAATTCTATAATCAAATAGCTCAACTGAATCAATTAGAAATCCCTCGGATGGCAATCGGATCGTCTCACAAATTATTGGATATGCACTGCTTCTGTGACGTTTCGATGCAAGCTAATGCCAGTTGCATTTATTTGAGAAGTCAAGATGCTCAAGGAAACTATTCTATTCACTTACTATGTTCAAAGACAAAGGTGTCTCCTTTAAAAACAATTACGGTACCCAGGCTCGAATTATGTGCCTCATTACTAGGTGCACAATTAGTAAAAGAAATTTGTAACACCAATTTTCCGACAGTACCTATATACTATTGGAGTGACTCACAAATCGTTCTATGTTGGCTTCAAAAAGAACCCAATCAACTTCAGGCATTTGTCGCAAATCGTGTATCCAAAATTCAAACTATGACCGATATTACTAGTTGGCATTTTGTCAATACAAAAGAAAACCCTGCTGACTTAGCGTCAAGAGGAGTTTTACCAGAAAAGTTAGGAAATTCAAAATTGTGGTGGTACGGACCTGACTTTCTTTATGAACCTATTGATGACTCATTATTTAATAACACTATTTTTAACATTAATTTACCCGATATAAAGAAAACTAGTAACATACTTAAGGTCACAACTATTGAACAATTTTCACTATTTTCTAGATATTCAAGTCTAAACAAATTGAAACGTATAACTTGCTATTGTCTTAGATTTATTTCTAACATACAGAAAAAGAAAGAAGATAGACTAATTGGTCCTCTTACAGTCTCAGAATTAAATCATGCCAATGTCATTTTAATTCAAATAGTACAATCAGAATGTTTTTCTGAAGAAATAGCCATTCTAAAATCAAATAAACAGTTACCATCAAATAACAAATTAAACAATCTTGCACCATTTCTTGACGAAAATAATGTATTACGTGTAGGAGGTAGATTAAGATTTACATCACTAGCCATTCATACAAAACATCCGATATTACTTTCCTCCAAACACATTTTCTCGAAACTACTATTTACACATAAACATAACATGTTATTACACCCAGGTCCTCAATTGTTATTGTCATCCATCAGACAGTTCTATTGGCCTATCGGTGGACGCAATTTAGCAAGGAAAATATCCAAACAATGTTTAACTTGTTTTAAATTCAACCCAACTTTCGCTACATATCCAATGTCAAGTTTACCTGATCATAGAGTAAAACCATCATTACCCTTTCAATTTACCGGAATTGACTATGCAGGTCCATTTCCATTAAAAGATAAGCAAGGACGAGGATGCAAAACATTAAAATGTTATGTTTACGTTTTTGTCTGTTTCTGTACAAAATCTATTCATTTAGAATTAGTATCAAATTTAACTACAAAATGTTTTTTATCCTGCTTGAGAAGATTCACTTCCAGACGAGGACATTTTTTCAGATAATGGCACTACCTTCGTTGGTGCAAATAATCA
>CAJUYH010009498.1:0-13647 GCA_910591685.1 Galerucella tenella
ATGACAGTAATAATTCGATTCTTGAATCCAACGCTGTCAAACGTCACTAGTGTTAACTTATTACAGGATTGGACTGAGGAGATGACAAATGTCTTTTATTAACTACTCATCAGTAGTTTCATAAGTCTATGGTAATTTCCCTAGTATTTTTCTGCTTGTGACATTGTCAATAATTGAACTTCTCAAGATTAATTTAATGTTCCGTAATTACACATCAATAAAACAGTGATCTAAAGCTATCTGTCAATCCGATGGAGAATAACTGTTTGTCGCGGTAAAAAGGATGAGACAATTTCATATAGATTCTAGATATTTTCCCACAAAATTATAATTCCTCGCGTTACAGGAATATTTCAGGAATTGTGTTTAATTCATATAGTAATAGAATTCTTCTGTCTTGATATCGATCTGACATGGACATAGTCGCACCTATTTATTTTTTTCTTTGTTAATCTTTTATTTCATTTGGTAGCTTGTTAAGTATAGTCAATAAATCTTTTAAATATTAATATTTTTGTATTAAAAGTTTTAGTTTGAATGTTAATATGTAAGTGATTGTTAGTTCTAGTATTATATTCATGTATTCGACTGTTATAGGTTATATGTTTGTTAAAAAACATTGGCAAAAGATTGTGCAACATCTTATAAAAATGTAGGTTAATGTCATATAAATCAGCCTCCTCTCAATCGATAACCACTCCAATGTTTCCATCACTAAAGATACTTGAGTCAGCCTGCCACAATTCTCATTGCTCGGCTCTGTAATTTTTGCAGTGCCCTTAATTTGTTTAAATCTAAAGTATACAGTAAGGTAGGACAGTATTCAAAGTGCGGCTGTATTATGGTTTTGTCCACGACCACCTAATAATAAGTCGATATTTTACCTCCTAACAAAAGGTATATGGTACCCATATATCTACTAGAGTGAATTATGGTTCATAATACACTAGAGTGTATTATGGTTCATAATTCACGACTAGAGATGGGGGTACAATATGAAATGAACTTTTAAATCTGTGTATTTTGTTTCTGAAATATATCGTATCGATAAAATATCGAAATCTTTAGTATTGATACTTTTCATAACGACATTTTCTAGTATTAAGTATTTCAAAACAATATATTTATAACGGTACGTTGTATTGATACTTTACACGGTATCGCCCATCTCTATATCTGTCAAATTATTTAATTTTGACGTTAGTAATACCAAATTGTTACGAATTTGCTATATTACTGTAACGATGAATTCATTGAATTCGGATAGTGGAAATGAACGTTCTTGTACACCAAATGAAATAAAAAAAGGGGCCGAAATTAACGACTATAGGACTGATGCCAGAAAAATCGAAAGATAACTAGGTATATGTTTACATATTATAACTTCATGAACTGGAGGTTAGTTGACTTTTATTTAATAAAGAAATCAAGGGTCGTGGACAAAGTATAGTATTCTACTCGCAATTTATGGCCAATATTCACTCGGGTAACTTGCGCCCCTCGCCTGCGGCTCGAGACGCAAACGTCACCCAGCGTGAATAATGGCTATCATAAATTGCTCGTTTAATAATATACTATTATACACTGTTCTAGAGTTAATATTTAAATGTTGCGATACTCTGGAGTAAAAGTACCTATAATTTCTTTAAAAATGTTTTTTGTATGTAACTAAAATGACTATTAAAATTTAAGTGATTATCAATCATTAAACATGGTGTTGAAATAATACCCTTCTTGGTGTGCGTCATCGATTGTGACGTATATCCGGGTTTTCGGCATGTCGTTTATTTTATTTGCTATTTTGACATATAGCTAACCTTAAATTTGATAAATAAAATCATCTGGATCGTATTCAGTCAAATTCGAAAAGGCAATGCAATTCATAATTACCAGCTTCTTTTTCTAACTGAAAATACTTGAGAACTTTCAAAATACTGATGTTTTTCCGTGTATCTAGACATATTTTCGTATTATTTAAATAAATAAAACAACAAGATTAATATTCACTTTTCATAAATAATAATTGACCGTAAGCAACAAAGTACACACCTGACAAGAACTGTCAGTGTGACAGTAGAAAAAGACGTAAGACACAATGCCGCTACGAAAGTTACGCCTTCATAGTATTTTAACCTCGCGATTGATAGGTTGTGCTGGCGCGTAATCTAAACATCAATCAATCAAATTTTTGTAAGTCAAAGATTAGGGTTAACGTTTGTAAAACATTCAAACGGTTGATTATTGAGATATTTTGATTATGATTAATCACAGACCTGCCTTTTTTTCCATTTCTTTCTACGTAATGTGATAGAAGGAGATTAACAATCGATGACGCACACCAAAAAGGGTATTATTTCAACTATAGGAATTATCCAATATCCTATCTCCAAAACATAACCAACATAACCTCAAAAAGTTTTCAACTCAATTTAGTAATCGAATTAACTCACCTTGCCAAAAATCTATACAAAATCACTTAAACGGCACGTTCCTCTAACACAATATAGAAACTAGATGTCTTATTTTGCCTTTATAACGTTGAAAACACTAAATAAACAATTCTTTACGGGACTTTTACATAGAAAGGGAGTTTATTTGGAACCGTAATAGGCTCCGCCCGCAGTTCTGTCTATTTCGTTGAATAATAATCATGTTGTTAATCACTAAAATGTGATTATCTCTAAAACCGTTAATATTTGGGGATACTAATAAGTATACCTCTTATTTGTTGTAATGATGTGGCTTTAATTATTTTTTACAAAAGTAGCGCTAATGTAAAGGGCAAAAAAACTTTGGGCACATTTATGCCGCATACGTGGTCTATGTGGCTCCCTCTACAATATACATCGAAATAGATACAAAATTATGATTTCTCATATCTAAAAACTCCCAATTTTTGTGCATATACGTCAAAAAGCGTTAAATTTATTGTAAAAAACGAAAATTAAAATTTCATGTTTAACACCCTGTATCTCTCTTAATATCAAAATTCTATTAAGGCTAGTTGATTTAAATCGCAATATTTTGAAGTGAAGATTGTACTGTACTTCTATGCACAATTACTTAAGGACCACCCTGTATACCGTCCACTCTTCAAAATTCTATTAATTTATTTGACCGAAAGAACTAGTTCCTTTTTAAAAGTATAACAATTTTAAGAATAAATAAAATACAGTTACTTCTACGCTTTTATTTAAAAACTATACATTATTTATATAAAATCATTAATCATAATTTAAAAGAAACTTGTCTGATTAAATTGCAATACACTATTTAAACTCAATTTGAAGTACCAAACATGCTTTTGTGAATTCTATTTAATACACTTTACAGTTTTTTTTATTGAGATACTTTTTGTGTACCTACGTCAATGATAAATTAAGAAATAATGAGCTGCAGGAACATCTTTGTTAACTATCTATACAGCACTAGGCAAAAGAGTAAGGTAAAGAAAATATTGTCTGATCCAATACTTTATAAATTCACAAATAAAATTCTGTAAGTCCGCCACTGGTAAACATCGAATAACTGAGGTTTTATTTATGTAGCCTAACTTCATTTAATTAGGTTACTATTTTACCCTGTGTAACTAAGGCCAGATTAATTAAAATAGAAAAGAAGAAGATTGTTGAAGTTGAGTCATGCAGCTCTACGATTTAACATGTTTTTAACTTTTTTTATACCGATTTTTTTGGAATATAAAGAAAAGTGGTCGTGGTCATCACTCATCATCATACTTGTACAAATTATTTTAGTTTGTAGCGGTTTACGTGAATAGCTTTAAATTTTATGTGCGTGGTAATCTATCTTTGAACATTTTGTGGAAAACCAGCAGAAGGATGGATTTTAAATACTGGATTTTCTGATCGGTAAGTATTTTAACAGAAAATGAATTATTAGTGATACTTTCTAGTTGAAAGTACTTTTAAAATGCATGTATTTCATAACTAGTTTATGGTAGCATGTTTTTAAAAGTAGTATTTTCCCCTTTTCACACTAGAATTTTATAAAAAATATTGGTTTAAGCCGGTTAAAATATGGTGAAGATGCATTTCGTTTTATAAATTATCCAAAATTAATATCTTCACAGTATTGAGGGTAACTCAATATTAAATTATCGGTTGTCAACAAAAAAATGGTTACCTAAACTCAAATGAAGCACTAGCATTCTTTTGTAAATTACGTGCTTTCACAGATTTTATTATAAGTACCTACAGTTTTTTTAATTGGGATACTTTTTGTGTGCCTTTGTAAAAATTATTATTAATCATTATGATTATACCTATTAGGAAATAACATCGGCATAGGTACATTAAGACCTTTTTGGGTTATACAACACTAGTCAAAATAAAAAATTATTAACATAATCAAATATAAAGAAATCGTCTTATGTCCCTAAATATTATTATAATCATAAATTCACATTTAAAATTTTGAAAGCCTGTCACTTCAACTTCATTTAGGTGCTATTTTACCCCGTGCAACTGAGGCCAGGTTGATTAAAATAGAAAAGAAGAAGATAGCTGAGTCAGCCTGGGTATGTTTTCGTTTTAATTTTATTGTGTCGTTTTTTTGTTAAATAGAAAAAAATGTGAGTATTTCAACTAGATTAGTGGGCAGGTATAGAATTTATTTAAGTTTCCGTGAAGTAGTTTACGTAAATCATTTCAAATTTAAAGGAATTCTGTAAAAGCGTGGACATTTTGTTACTAAGTTAGTGAACTATGAAATTTGTTATTTTAATAGGTAAGTGTTTCTAAATAACAACAAATGAAAATTATGTTTCAGCTATCTTATAAAGTTTTGCACAAAAATATTTCCAAAGTATTCGGGGTAACCAGATATTAAATAATCGGTTGTCAACATGAAAAAATGGCTGTCGAAACCTCTCATCTGAATATTTATTTAACAAGTTTCGACTTTACGATGATTTATGAATTCGGCGGGCGTTTCGACTTTTTACTTGTTAATAGCAGAGGTAAACGGTTAAACTGGTGTTACTCAAACAAATTACCAGCATTTACGAACCAACAAAGCTATCGATGATTTATTCACGGTTGACATTGCAAGACGTAGTAACTGTTAGTTTTTCGTTTTTAACTTGATTTGTGACTTTTCATTGAAGATAAATCTCATTACAGTGAGAAACAAGGAAGTGATGTTACAAAAAAATATTCGTTTTAATATTCATGTATAGTACTACATACAGGGAGAGTCAATATGAGATTAAATAAATCTACGTATTGAAAAGTACAAATGCAAATAATAAATAATTGTGTACCCATAAATTATCACAATTAGGAGAGACTTGTTTATTTTTAGGCCTTAACTGTGCCTACATGTATTTGTCGATTTTTGTATTTTGTGTTTTGCTGTAAATTGTTTGTTAATACAAAACTTTTAAAGAACAAATAAGTAATACGTATTTCTCGTCATTGTGATAAACGTACTTGGTTTTTTTTTCTGAAGATCAATTCTGGGAGATAGTCCAGTAACTGAACATCTGAAAATATCGAAAGATCCTGAAAAGTCGCTGAAAACTTCACTAACCTAACCTAAAAGTCTCCTCATTTCAGCTGCTGATGCTCTGCCTGTGGGAATAAAGTACACGCATATTTCATATTTTGCTTGGATATTAATTTATAATAGTAAATATGATATCAAAAATTATGAACAATAGGAAATAAACCAGTTTCCATTGGAAATTACTCCCAAATTTTAAAATAAAATTCAAATTTCAATGCACTTTCCGACCACAACCCGAGGATTTCCGAACGCTACCGATGATACGTGTGATGTCATATCTCTTGTGTTTACTTATGTCAATATGGCCGGTATTGCATTAGGTTATGTGTGGTTGTGTGTTTATATTGAATTTTAATCAACTATTAATTGCTTCATCGACGTAAAAATATCATTTATATGTTTGTTTGAGACCATTACGTGTTTGTGTGTGCTTTTTTTATTTCTAAAAGTCAACGTAAAGTGGAAATAAATATTCGATATTTCCGAGGATATTTTAAAACTTTTGGAAGAATATATTTTATTTACTAGTTCAGTGTTCAGTGACGATTCTTTCATATTTTGTGAGTAAAGATATGTCTAGCGAAGGTTTTGTAAAAGCACACACTGATAACTTGCTCAAAGTAGACTCATTTATGCTGCTTGAATTTATGAAGTCAAACAGCTGCTTTAATGCAGAGGAAATAAGAGGAGTTAAAGCATTATCGTAAGTACGATTTAGACTATGTTTTATTTATATAATATATACCAACCATATTTCGATGTGTGGTCGTAGGAAAATGATGTTTTTATGGTTGATTCCTTGACATATAATTACATAACCTCAAACTATTTAAGAATAAAAATTACCAGCATAGAAGTAGGTACTTACATTAAAATGGTCTTCACAAACAAAAGTAATGCCCTTCTCTTAAGTGTATTTTTGCTTGTGCCACCAGGTGAAGTAACAAATATTTTGTCTGGAGTTTTAATAGACGTTGACTTACTCACTGGAACAATGCAATACTTGGAATTACAAAGTTTTTTTTTTCAGCTCTATCCATTTTTAAAGCTTTCAGAAACAAATCAGGTCACAAGAACTCAGAGTGTGATACACGAATAAGAACGTGAACAAGTGACGTCACACCATGGGGCAGCCATTTTTATGACGTAAAGCGCGTTTTGGCGGACTTTCAACTCTTATGATTTTTAAAGTCGTTTTGAAAGTAAAGTTTATATTTTTTTGAAAAAATAGGCATGCAAGGTGTTAGGAGACCTGATAAAGTTTCAATTCCCACCAATAGCAAAATTTATGCTTGTACCCTATTCTGCAGTCTATGCATTAACTTGTAAGCGGGCAGACGAATTGTTCCATAACTCGGCCAAAAATTGACATTTTCCGATGATTCAAAGTTCATCGCAATGGGAAGACCCGTAGCTATCATTCCATGTGACTTGCAGCTCGTTCGTACTTGACAAAAATATTTAAAAAAGCTGTCAAAGTTTTTTCCACAAGATTTTGAGACTATTTCATTAATTTGTTAATTTTTTTTAAATATCTTTCTTGCGTTTTGATAAAAAATTGATATGTTCATTTATTTGTTAAAAAAAAAGTCCGGCTTTCACCGATGTGATCAATTTCCCTGATTTCTGGAAAATGATTGGATTAAATCAAAAAGTACATTTGAAAATAGACACTCTAAGCTTTAAAAAGATGTGCATTGAAAAGCAATGTATAGGATGATAAATTTTTAAATCGCGCTTGTTCTACAGATTGTACAGAACTCCGAAAACGGCTGAAAAATGTAAATAAACAAACCAATTTTTTATCAAAACGTAAGAAAGATATTAAAAAAAACTCTGATCTTTCAAGACCTCCTAAGGTTCCTTTATTAAAAAAAATTAGGATAAAAGACTATTTTTTTAAAAAATATGAACAACTTAATGAAATAGTCTCAAAATCTTGTGGAAAAAAGCTTTTTTAAATATTTTTGTGAAGGTCGGACGAGCTGCAAGTCACATGGAATGATTACAGGTCTTCCCATTGCGATGAACTTTGAATCATCGGAAAATGTCAATTTATGGAACAATTTGTCTGCGCCCTGCATAGACAGCGGAATTCCTGCAGGCAGAGCAGCAGCTGAAATGAGGAGACTTTTAGGTCTCGTTATCTCGATAACTATCAAATTTTCGAAAAAAATGATGGGAAACATTTCCGTAGATAATAAGACGATCTTCATTTTTTATTTGAAGAAAAATTCTCTAACTCGCATATTGATCCAGATATTAGCGAGAAAACCGTTTTCCAGGGTTTAGGGGGACATTCCCCCCTCCCCTTCCGTAAACTCAATCGCGTTAAGTTTTTTCTCGCCTCAAAACACCTGCCCTAACCTACAAATTGAGCCCAAAGTGAAGTCTTCAGGGACTTTTCAGGAGCTTTGTTCCTGAACTGAAGCGGATATTAAACGAGAATTTGAAGGTTTTAAATATTTTTTCCACAACAAAAAGTTGGATTTATACCCGTGGGAAAAGTATAACTTTGCGCACTTATTGTTCTTTTTCCTCTACCGGTTAAAACTTATTGAAATCTAAGCTTAGAGATGAAGTATTACAGATAACCAACAATTCTAAGTACTTTTCTATTGTATAAAATTCCTTAGCTTCTTCGCATATAGGACAGAGCACTCTATTAGAATAATATAAGCCATTTACTTTTGATAAATCATTCAAAATAATTTATTATACCTACAAACATTTTTGTTTTCATTTAAAGTCAATCTGAAAGAAAAAAGTTGTTTCTTCATTTCATTCGATTGTCTTCATTTTGATTTCCTGTTATTCGATCCTATCATCGATAATTTCAAAACTGACAGCTTTTGTTGTTATATAGACGTTGCCTACAATTTGTGTTAATGTTTTTTTGTTGTGGGTCGATATTTAAACTGTCGACTAGCAAAAATAGAAATATTTGAGATATTATATTATACAATACGAGCGTAGAGTTTGGAACCCTGTAGCATGGGACAACAAGACATGGGAAAAATGTAATGTTGACAGATATACAGTGTGGAAACCACTTATGGAATAAAATTCTTTATGTCATTATTTTAGAAAATTATAACAAATGCCGAGACATGTCAACTTTTGAATTGAGTTGTGCGTTATGTAAACATAAATGTAAATGTACAGGGTGATTGACGCAAGTATGCCATAGTCGGTGTTGTTTTTTTTAATGAAATACCCTGTATATTTGCATATTTTTGAAATCTTCTTAATGAAACGATTCCAACAAACTGAATAATGTATGGTCAATTATGAATTATACAGGGTGAAATTTTTATTTTTACAGTTATTAAACACATACATAAAATACCTGATGTATTTGATTTTAATACATTAAAATGAATGCCCAAAATGTTCTCCACCTAGTTGTTGGTAATAGCACAGTCTCCTATAGAACTCCTCCTTAACTTTGTTTAAAGTTTGAGGTGAAATAATCCGTATTTCTGTAGTTATCCTGTCTTTGAGGTCGACAATGCTAGTTGGTTGTGTTGCATATACTTTGTTCTTGAGATAACCCCACAGAAAAAAATCTAACGGCGTAAGGTCTGGCGATCTAGCTGGCCACTCAATAGTACCTCTTCGTCCAATCCATTTATTGGGGAAGATTTCATCTAAATAAGTTCTTACCATTAAAGCATAATGGGGTGTTGCCCCGTCTTGCTGGAACCAAACATTTTCATTGGGTAAGCTAGGATCTATTGCGTTGGGATATAAGTTTGTCAACGCAGGAATAACTTCATTTCTGAGCATATTTAAATATTTTTCAGCTGTCAAATTTCCATCTATAAATATAGGACCAATAATATGGTCGCCTATGATACCGGCCCAAACGTTCACCTTTTGAGGGTACTGAGTATGTGTCTCAGGCATCCAATTAAGATTCTCTGCTGACCAATATCTACAGTTCTGTCGGTTTACCTCTCCATTAAATGTGAATGTTGATTCGTCAGAAAAAAGAATGGTACCTAGAGCTATCTCATTTCTGTTCAGCTTATTCATCAATCTTTCGCAGAAATCCATTCTACGATCTGGATCGTCTTCTGTTAACTCCTGCACAAAAGTTCATTTGCAGGGATGAAGTTTTTCTTTATGAAGACATCTTAGAACAGTTGTATGACTAACATTATTTTCACGGGCAATTTGACGTTTACTTGAAGTTGGATTCTCTTCGACACTTAACAAAATATCCACTTTCACATCATCTTCAACGAAGTGTGGTTTTCTTTTCAATGGTTTGACATGTCCAAGTTCTCTGAATTGTGCATGAATTTTAGACACAGTACTTTGTGAAATATTAGGCAATTCGGGATACCTGTGATTAAATAAGTTTGCCACTTCAGCTTGACTTCTGCAGTTATCTCCGATCCCGATCATCATTAAAATCTCAATTCTCAAGATATGAAATAAAATGTCTTCTACACCTTTAAACAGCCTGTATCTCACAAACTAAGAAGGTTAAAGAAAAGTAGCATTTGGGCATTTTAAATATTTCTATCATGCCTCTAATTCACAATACTTATTTACGGGACACCCTGTATAAGCTGCTCGTGCTGTAACCGTCAATTATATGTAGTAAATGAAAAAGAAGAAGCGGATCAATCTTTCACATCTATTTTAATTGGTTAAATCTTCAGTGGAGAACTCCAAAAAGATTAATTATAGTGACCCCAATTAAATTTGTTATTTGTTATTAGAGGTGAATTTATATTTTTTTTTATTTAAAACTTCTTTTTCGAAATTTTTTATTAATTTCAAATTTTCTAGTTAAACTAATAGAGTAGATAAATTTTGTTGAATGAGCATTTGAGAAATAACAAGACCATATATATGTATATCGTGTCTAGGAAGTAAAGTATCTTGAATATAGCAATTAATACTAACATCTCTTCATATATGCTCCTCCTTTCAGCACGGCTTCGACCGTACAGTTCTATATTTATATTTTTCAAAATGATACTAACTGTAATTTCAACCTGATACAATAACTACGGAAAATTTATGTGGTACTGGTACTACACTAAATAATTAAGTTTATTAAATATTTATATCCAAGCTTGATGTGGATATAAACAACTAAACATATTTGTGTACACTGTACAGGGTTTCTCATTATATTTTGACCCCCCACTTATTTTCATTAATTACAAGAATACAAAAAAAAGTTTCAAATAAAAGTTGTATTATTTTACCTGTACCGACCAAAAATGTAACAAAAATAAAATGCATCAATTTTGTATACAGGGAGTGCCCAATAAAATGCAACTTCAATATTTCAAATGGGACACCCTGAATTTTTTTATAGTTTTGAATAGCCTTGCATTTTTTGATTGCAAATATATACCATTGTGTAGCATTATTTTTGTTCTATAATGGCGTGTGGTCCTACTATAAGATAAGAAATAAATTCACATGCATATACAGGGTGTCCACGACGATTACGACAAGTAATATATCAGAATTGGGCAGTAGTAGATAATTATAATTTTGGGGGTGTAAATTAGAGAAAATGTTGCATCTTTTCTTGTTATTGTGTTACCCAATGAGGTGTTTGTTTTTGGTCACGTGACGTCGCATTCAAAATTATTAATGGGACAACCTGTACATTTGTGCCTTCCTGTGTTCCTCCCGATAAAACAATTGCAACTAACTAGCACACTTGGGGTCTAAAGTGATTAATTCAAGAGCTACAGGTATTTAAAGGATTGTAAGAAATAGCTATTTATCTAATTCCGCTATCAAATGTGACACTTTACGTCACTCCTTGACGTTAGGTAACGTCACAATTTTCATAACCTTCATATATCAGTTATGAAAAGTAGTTATGTAAAAACTTTACGTAACTGTTTATGTTTCAACATAGAGATACCACATGAGTTTCAAAGAATAATTCATTAATTAGGTAGGTACTGTCAAAATTGACAATTATTTCATTATTTAAACTGTACAATCAACCCATTATTTTAATTCAATAGTATTTTGAGATTTATAAACATTGAAAACATTATTCAGGACACAGTTATTTAAAGTAAGTCAATTTTCTGGGTGAATACATCATAGTAACAATACTTCTAACACCATTTGATTCCACTTCAATATTATCATTGTAATTGAAGATTTTATTGAATATTATGAAAGCGCGGAATTAGATAAAACGTTGTACGTAAACACGTTATGAAGAGAGCGACATTGTTCAACACGCGTAATTTGCAGAACTCGCTAGCGCTCGTTTTGGCAAATATTACGCTTGTTGAACAATATCGCTCTTTTCATAACTAATTACGTAAATATCTATTGTATTACTAGGGAGGAAAGTGCCACTTTTCCCCACGCAGGATGTAGTTTACTGCCCGACGCGAAGCGGAGGGCAGTAAACTTCCAAGGGAGGAAAAGGCACTTTACTCCCATGTGATACATATGATTTTTCCTCCTACCCACCTTTTTTGAAAATTTATTTACGACACAAATAGGTAACGAATATAATTAAGAACACAAGAATTATTTATTAAACAAATTTATCAATATATGTTATACAATTAAGTACATAGTATTGTTTAACTATATTTTAGAATTATTTATGTTAATATTGAATGTGCAGTTTTGAGCAGCACTTATATGAACACCATTGGAAGAAGATAGGTTTTGAACAGGAGCTTTAGTATTTGAAACATTCTCGCTTCGCACATTGTAATGGTGGTAACTTCTAGAAGTGCTTGGCTGATTTTGATCAAGTTCAGGTTCTACATTATTTCCCATAATTTGATCAGAAATTTTTCTTTTTTTGTGTAAGATTGTTCTACATAACCTTCTGCGATATTGGTTGATTCTCAACCGCCATGCTGTTTTAGAGCTAAAATATCCCCACTAGCGTTTACTAACAAAGTTGCTGAAGTTCTTCTGAAGCTGTGCCCTGTGTAATGTTTGGCATTTGGAAGATTGAGATATTCTACAATTTTTTGTGGTATTTTGGATATACTATTTTTGCCAACCACTTGATTTATACATTTGCCTGCTTTAAAGCATACCAACAATCGTTTATGCTCAGTTTTAGGACGTAGACAGAAATACTTTTTAACGATTTGAACAAAATTTGGGCTGTTACCTGTTGTAGTATTGATAACGAAAGTTCGTTGTTTATACGTTTTTGAAGTGTGGATATTTATGACTAAAAGATTGTCTTTCTCTTCAATATCATCCATAGTCATTTTAATAAGCTCATCACATCGACATGCTCCAGAAATTCCAATAACAAGGACTACCTATGAAAATTTTATATCAAAAATTAAATTATTGAATATTGAATATTTAGACCAAAGTGTTGAAGCTTTTAATGATTTTCCTTGTAGTGAAAAATATGCCAGTAAAACATCTCCCTAGGGAGTAAAAGTATTAGTTGTGTTCCCGTAATTAATGACTATAAGTGGGGGTCAAAATATAATGAGAAGCCCTGTACAGTGTACTGTACAGGGTTATTCACTATAAATAACCCACCCCCTATCATCGTTATTATTACTTTTATTATTTATATTATTATTTATTACATAGCTTACTTTGATAAATTATCTTTTTCATATTTACAGTAATTACTAAAACTAAGTTTACAACATTCCATAACTCAAAACGGTACAAGGTAGGGGTAACATATTATATATTTTTGTAATCAGACAAAAAAGTCCATTCCAAAAATGTGTAAATATACAGGGTGTCCCATTTAAAAAAGAACTATTATTTCTTGTATCCCCTTAAATTTGCACGCTACTCTACTTTTAATAGAATATTAAGAAAATTCAGCTGTAACCAAACAACTTTTATCTAAGACTTTTTTTTCTAAAAGTAATAATAACGATGATAGGGGCTGAGTAATTTATAATGAATAACCCTGTACACAATCCCAAAAAAAACATATTTTGATGATTACATTAAAGAAAACTGTTAAGAAATGTTTCATAAATTGAGTAATTTTCGGGTTAATAAATAGATCGAATTTGTTACAGTTCATTTTATTATTAGTATTAACAACGAATATTGCATTCATCTTAATACAATTAGGCACTAATCATACGAAATTTTTCATTCAAAAAAAAA
>CAJUYH010009499.1:0-13643 GCA_910591685.1 Galerucella tenella
TATAAACTTAGTAGACAAAGTCAAAATAGTAAGGTAGCTAATCCAGTTGATTTTAAAATAGGGGATTCAGTTTTAGTAAAGAGGGAAAATAGAACCAAATTCGAATCTCAATATATAGGTCCATTTACAGTCACAGAGGTGAGTGAGGTTAACTGTAAAGTCAAATTAGAATCAGGTGTGATAAAAGAAATACACAAAAACAGAATTCATCCTTATTGTAAAATGACTTTGTAAGTAGTGTCAGAAGTGCGGTTGTGTTTACAAACAATTATGAATAGGTCACAACAAACAAGTAGTGATAGTAAATGAAAACATTAAGTGATTATAAATACATAGACAAACAATTAAGTTATCGTAAACAATTTTAATGACAATGGACATACATTAGATCATAAATATATGTTACCATAGGTTAATGACATTATTTAATAATCATCTATCATCTATTTTTAGGATAATTGTAAATTTATTTCATTGGGAGAAAGGAAGCTCAACGGAATTTATTCTTTTTGTAAAAGGGGAAGGTGTGATGCCTTTTGGCTGGAATATTATTTATTAATTATTCAAATTATTATTATGGTATTATTATGAATAAAGACATAAATTCCCTTGAAGCTAATTTCTATAAAGCATGAATCGTTGACCAATATGAAAGAGAAAGGTCTCACGTAGGATGTCAAGTTCAGAGCGTGAAATAAACATAAACAGAATTGTTTTATGTTTACAAAACGCTGAACTTGACTCGTCGTATAAATATCTTAACGAAAGTGTTTTAACATTCATTCTAAATTATTTTGAATTCATTCTAATCAATTCTAATTCTTTACTTAATTATTCTAAGATGTCCTAAAGACATTCAAAGTGTATTCTATTCATCGTAATCATTTTAATTAATATTCCAATTAGTACTAGTAATAAGTGGGTTAATGTATGATAGTAAAGTAAGGTAATAAAGAGAACATGACCCAGTGATTCCAGTTGTTGTTTTTATTCCTGTGAGATGACACACCAAGTGACCAGCAACACCACCTAGTCAGAGGCCCTTCCACACTTCTAATGCACCAAGTATCCATAGTAGGATACATACATTACAATCAGCCGCTTGAGCCAGAACTGGAATATCCTCCAGGAGCCGGAGCTTCTTGACGTGCCTGCACTCTTCCCATCTTCGCACGTATCCCAGCCGTTTCAAGCGCAGGAAAGCCCTTCCCGCCTCAGCCTCGATCACATCGTGTAGAGGCCGAAGACCAAGGATCACTTCCGCAACAGTTGGTGTAGTCCTCATGCAGCCAGTTGCCCCCAAACTAACCACCCTTTGAAGGCGTGCCAGTTGCGATCTAGCCGTCACCAAGGTTACCCTCGGCCACCAGACCAGAGCCGCATATGTGAGCATAGGCAGCATAATTACTCTATAGAACCATATGATCGTTTTGGGGGTCAGTCCCCACCTCGGACCAATGGCTCTCCTACAGGCCCAATACGTGTTTGTCACCTTGCTTAGGCGACTATCAAGATGAGCCTTCCATGTCAGTGATTTATCAAGTATCACTCCTAGATACTTCACCTGTTCAACCACCGGTAGTGGTACTCCATCAAGATTTAGACCCTCAGGTCTTATACCTCTCTTTTTGGTGAAAGCAACTATTTCAGCCTTGGCAGGATTAACTGCAAGTCCGTGTTCGTTACACCACCCATGTACCCTATTCAGAGCCCTTTGCATGAGGTCCCTGAGAACGGTAATGTGCCTTCCAACAACAAGGACAACGATATCATCGGCATACTCAATCGTTAGTCGTCAATGACTAGGTTCCACAATATGGGCGAGAGAACACCCCCTTGCGGACATTCTCTAGCGACGATTACTTTTGCCACATGGTCTTTCGATGTGGCCTCTACAGTACGGTTGCACAACATGGCCCCGAGCCAGTGAGTGATTTATTCCATGATTTGCCGCAGCCCTACACATGGATCCTACAGGGTTGCTGTCAAACGCCCCTCCAAGAAAGCTCCCAGGGCGATCATGCCATTTTCCAGCGCCTTCTCCACCTGGGTTACCAATTGGTGTGAGGCACTTCCAGTTGACTTGCCACACCTAAGAGCATGTTGGTTGATGTGCAAAGGATACCTAAGCCCAACCTTTTCCTTTATGTACCGATCAGCCACCCTCTCCAGTGTTTTCAGCACAAAGGATGTCAGGCTAATGGGTCTAAAGGATTTAGCCACCGTATATGTGGTACGACTCGGCTTGGGTATGAAGACGACTCTCACCTGCCTCCACTATTCAGGGACATACCTGCGTGCCAAACAGGCCCGGAAGATATGCACCAGAATTGTGCCAACGGCCTCCCAGCCTTGTTGAAGCAAAGCCGGGAAGATTTGGTCTTTCCCGGAGACTTGTATGGTCTGAATGACCGTATCGCCCAAGTACTCCGCTCGTATGTGACTATTTCTTTTGCTAGAAGATAGTCCTCTTTACATGGTCGCTGTATACCCACATATCCCATGTCAGGACACTCCCGCTCGATTCCCTCACAACCGGGGAAGTGTGTCCTTTGTCTTACTGAAACAATTTTATCATATTATTCTCAATTCTCTGTTATTTGACCAGCTTTATTCATCCAAGTGAATAAGAGAAACATCTTATCTGCTCTTTTTGTGAGTATTAACTCCTGTTACCCTCTTCCGGGTACATTAATTTTCATAAGTCTTGTAATTCAACCTTTGGATAACAATATTGAAACTTATCGATCTTAATTTGGAAAAGTATAAACTAGGCGTCCACATTTGTCATTTATTTCAGTTAATTCTGTGAGCAGGCTCATTGTAAATGTCGCTTCAACATTCACTCCAAATCAAGTGCTATTCTTGAAAATTCACTTAATGTGTTCCAGTTAAAAACTTCTGACGCCTTATTTTGCGAATTTCTGAAAAGAACGATAATAATTAAGGGACGGCTCCTGGCGATAGGGATAATAACTCGGAGATGTTTTTGCGGTAACATTATTTTGCTTTTAGAGCCACATCATTATTTTTAACATTATTCCATCAGGTGGAAGGCGTGGTTCGTACTAACATGATATACAATTTTTGCTGGGAAATATTTGAAATATATTTTCCCCAGCTTACCGGGAAACCAATTATATGAACACCAAAATTTGTACGGAAAATATTGTTTAGCAGCCCAAGGGCAGGAAATTCATTACGCCACGGTTTTTGAAGATTTTCCTCATTTGTCACTTTTTGTCTATGACGTTTAAAATGAATTTTCCAAATGAACGTCGATATGTGTCAAAGTTGTTTGTTATATTCCCCTATTTTTTGGTTATTTGGGTAGGCGAAAAACAGTAGTGTGTCACACATGCAGGAAACGCTGTAGCTGCCCTATCAGCTGCACATAAAAATTGAAATAATAGGTATAACAGTCACTGCAACGATTGATACACAAATGAAACCAAAAAAATGGCTGAAAAAAGTATCGTAAGACAGGAGATCAGCTACGTCCTCATCTGTACTCCGTGTTGATAACTGATCGATTGATAGTTGATCAGTTATCGACCGGCGAGGGCGGGAAATCAAAAAAACATTCTTGGCAAAAAAATTAAAGTTTTCAATTATTAAATAAAAAATCGTCGAATGGTGAGAATTTAGGGTTGTGTGTATTTTTGTATGTATTTTTGTATAATGTATCATGAAAAAATGAGAACAAAAAATTTTGTCCAAAAAAATTTGAGAAAATTCAAGGGTGGGCCACCCTTAACATTTAGGGGATGAAAAATAGAAATTGTCCGATTTTCCACCCTAGCCGATATGTAGTTGTTCAATTACGCACCCCGTGACACTAGAATTTAATATAATTAGATATAAAATTTGGTATACATTTGATTGATGTATAAGTCCAATCAAATTGTTCCAAAATGTTATCATACCAATTATTTTTTTTTATTCTTTCAATGATCCCTTCTTCATAATCAACTTTGGCATGTTCATGATTGAGTTTTTGAATTTCAATTTTTTTCCGAAAAAATGGAAAAATCATATATCAATTTTATAACGATTCGATAACGATATAAAGATATAAATATATAAAGGTTTTATTTTTTCGCAATAATTTGGAAGTTATATTAAAGTGCGTTTGACATCATCATGTTAGTTTTCACCATTGACATATGAACGAAGATTACTTCAATGGCACAAAACAGTTTAACCTATAGAAGTGGAAGTCCAATAGGATTACCTAGAATGAAAAAATGAGGTGTCGAACCCATCCACCTGGAGCGCTAGTTGCAATTGAGTTGTCGAAATTGGCAAGGCAGCTGAGGCCAAGAAACAGAGGGAGGGAAGAAGAATTTCAGCGATCGCAGTGGATGGGTTCAGAACTATTTCATTACGCTTTTTTTAATGGAAGGTTGTTTTTGAATGACTAATGCCCGATTTCACTAACCATTTCCCAAGGTCAGGTAATACCTAAAACAAATTTAGGAATTCCTAAATGCAATTTACATTTTACCACGCGCTAAGTAATGCCTAAGAGTGATAATATTACGTATTTTCCATCACTTTTTGATCAATCCTGAAAGGATTGTAGGAACAGCTTTGCGAGTGAGGCCCCTTTTTGTCCCAATAACAATATATTGTGGTTCAAAATATCTGTTGCAAACTTTGTAGGATTTATAAATCTGTTTAGCGCCTAATTCCCTTAGTTTTGGATCGCGAATAAAGGCAACCCATTCATTCAACAACAAAGGGTCATGTTTGGGAAACCTATGTGGTTTTGATGCAATGTCTGTACACCCACGAACGCAACACTCCACACCAACCATTATAAATATTATGAACTTGATAAGACTTACAGTACCTAATTAAAACACAAATAACAGCAGCAAATGGCAAAAGGAAACAATCTATAAAAGACAATGGTGACAAAGCTATATGACAGCATGACAGCTGTGATGAATTTTGAAATCTTTTCTTCTTTTCGTGCTAAAGGCATCAGCTACCAGGCCTATTTCGACAACACAATTTCAACTAGCGCTTCAGGTGGATGGGTTTGAAACCTCATTTTTGTATTCAAGGTCATCCTATAAACTTTCACTTCTATAAGTGAGACTGTTTTGTGGTCAATGGTTTCCACTCATTTATTATTAACAGGTTATGAATGATTTCAATAATCGAATGATACTCCGAATTATAAATCACTTTCAATCTAATAACATTAGAGGACACATTATTTGTTATTTGTTTCAACGTCATCCATTCATTCGAATCAGACGCAAGCGCTCTAGCTTTTAACTGTTCATGTAGTGCCATACAAATTTAAAACTGTGTACCATGTGTGCACAAAACAGTCTAACCTATAGAAGTGAAAGTCCAATAGGATTACCTAGAATGAGAAAATTAGGTGTCAAACCCATCCACCTGAAGCGCTAGTTGCAATTGAGTTGTCGAAATAGGCAAGGCAGCTGAGGCCGAAAAACAGACTAAGGGGAGGAAAATTTCAGCGATCGCAGTGGATGGGTTCAGAACTATTTCATATCGCTTATTTTAAATCATAATGGAAGATTGTTTATTTGAATGAGTAATGCCCGATTTCACTGACCATTTCCCAAAGTCAGGTAATACCTAAAACAAATTTAGGAATTCTTAAATACAATTTACATTTCACCACGCGCTTAGTAATACCTAAGAGTGATAATATTACGCATTTCCCATCACTTTTTGATTGGACAGCTTTGCGAGTGAGGACCCTTTTTGTACCAATAACAATATATTGTGGTTCAAAATGTCTGTTGCAAACTTTGTAGGATTTATAAATCTGTTCAGCGCTTAATTCCTTTAGTTTTGGATTGCGAATAAAGGCGACCCATTCTTTCAACAACAAAGGGTCATGTTTGGGAAACCTATGTCGTTTTGATGTAATGTCTTTACACCCAGGAACGCAACACTTCACACCAACCATTATAAAGTTATTATAATATTATGAATTGTAACACTTGATAACACTTACAGTACCTAATTAAAACACAAATAACAGCAGCAAATGGCAAAAGGAAACAATCTATAAAGACAATGGTGACAACTATATGACAGCTATGATGAATTTTGAAATATTTTTTTTCTTCTCGTGCAAAAGGCATTAGCTGCCAGGCCTGCTTCGACAACTCAATTGCAACCAGCGCTTCAGGTTAGACTGTTTTGTGCATGTGTGTACAGCCAGAAAATGGAGTTTGCTTCTCTGACAGTCAAAGGTCAAAGCATCGGTCGGAACAAATGGATTACTTACGGAATTTCTAATTTAGACTCACTGACTTGCGCATGGTAACTGTCAATTCAACCCATATTTCGCTTCCTATTATTCCATGAACAATTTGAATTATTTTGCCATAATCGGGTACTGACGATTATCTTCATAATCGGCGCATGAATGAATGAGTGGCTTGGCAACTCAAACGTCAGCAGAATTGAACCTAACGTCTTCGACAGTTGACGAACTCCTGTGTGGTTTGACCCATGTTTGACCATGGTTTGACTGACCTCGGAATATCCTGCCAACGATATGTCGATGAAATTGTTATTGCAGCTGGGGAAAAATTCGAAAACACCCTTTCTGACATCATACACAATGGAAGGAACTATACAAATAACTCGTCTAGGCAAATAAGACTTGACTTCAACCAGTCTTAAACCATCCTATAAGCCTCCACTGAGAAAAGAAAACTCAACCTCAAAACCGTTAAAGTTGATGGGAGCGAGGATCAATGGAGACAAAAAGTTAAGTATATAGGTTGAACAGTGAAACTTATGTGAAACAAACAAAAAAAGGAGACTAATACATAGCAAAAATGTCTCTACAAGAATCTGGCAGGAAGGAATGGGTCTGTAGACCAAAAATCCTCAGCTGGATGTACACTGCCATAATGAGACCAATCATTGAGCCATTGCGTGGAGTAATGGAACTAGCCTATTGACAACGAGAGAAAACCTCTCAAAAATTTGAAGATCAGTCTGTAAATGCATCACAGAAGCAATGAGAACAAGCCCAGCAGCAGCCATGGAAGTGATCATTGATCTCACACCACTACATATGGTGGTGGAAAATGTGGCAGAAAGACGAAGATACAGACTAAGCAGAGAGAGAATCATGGAAAAACACCTTCTAATTTCTAAGAAATTGGAAAATATGGTACTTTCCACAAGATGGTGTAATAATATAACTCTCCAAAAATTTAACTTCCTCCACATATTTCTCTTCCTTCCTGCCTGTTTCTCTCGCAATTTTTTTCCCGCAACTTTTTCTCTGATACGTTGCCCAGAAGCTGTTGTTCAAATGTTAGGTTATCAATTTCATACAATTTTAGGTTTCCAAGTATCTCTAAAGAATTAAGACAGCACCCCTGTTGAGACTGTAAAGACATCTTGCATAGTGAAAGTTCACCAGCCCAGCCCAGTGAGGCGTGGGAGGTATTGAAGTGGTGGTCGCTCCATTCTCACATTGCTGCTACAGCTAATGATGTAACCAGACTCGCATAATCAAATCACACTTCGAGAATCTATATAAATTGGTTAATCCTAGTTGTCAATCATTTGATGTCGACACCACCAGTTTATTTTGAAAAACGTTGTATTGAACGGCTCATACAGAAAATTGCTAATTCTTTACAGCTTATCGAATATTTTTTGCCAAATTGAATAATGGCCTTATTGGGAAAACTTTGCCTTTGTTAGTAGTTTAAAATAAAATTTTCGGTACTTTAACTATTTTAAACCATGCTCCCACAGATGAAATCGATTCGCTAAAAAATGTCTATGAAGAAGAACTAGAATAGAAGCTCCTAAGCGTCTGTGGAAAAATTGTTTCATGAAGGGTGCGATTCAGAATGGTAGAGAATTGCTGAATTCACATTCCTGATAATCTGAACCCAACAGACGACAGTAGTGCAGATAAGTTATTGTAGAATTCTTAGCTCATGATTCAACAATAAAAAGGTTATTTGAAATGAGTTCTAGCTTGAAAAATGGGCATACCGATAGCGTCGTCAAACGCCGATGTTCGGATCTATTCGTGAATATTCAAAAATACCCACTGTTTGCATATCAAAATTAGTGATTATTGCCATTATTAATATATCACTAACCTTTCAACTAGTATTCAAAAACTAATGCTTGAGTCAGGGTTCATTCAACTGCATTTCTATTTTTCATGTATAAATATCCGAAAAATAAGACCAGAATACTGGCTGTTGATGTAGATTCTCCCAAATTCCAATATTGTTTTATTTTCCAACTTTTCGATCCAAGTCTCCAGTCTCAATACCATATGGTCCTCTTCGATATTTTCCAGTTTAAACATATACAAATTGTTGAATGATACAGAACTATTCCAGTTTCCACCAGGTCTTCAATCGAAACCCTTTTGAAACTCTCTCCTGTATTCCTCAATCGGTTTTAAGTTTGAATACCCTGCCCACTACTTTTTTTTTAATTTGGCGAGAGCGCAGGTACCAATCCCAACCGCCAGCTGGTCCCATAAAGCGCTTCATAGTCGACATAATCACGACCTCAACCAACCTCCTATTAACAAGAAAGCATCAAATGAGTGTGCTCTCTAATGGAGCACTTTTCCAGAAACAGATGGTAATTCGAAACCTAGTAATTAATACCAACAATTACGAGAAATTTGTCGTTAGAGATCCAAAATCGTGTCAGACAAGTGCAGAAAGTGTTAAAAATCGGAAGAAACAATATTATATCACGTCGGGATGTTCAGCTATAGCTAACATTGATTATACTTTGGCAAGTTTATCTGAAACCGTGGAAGGAATGCAGTCGAAAACACTCGACATTGCCACGTTTAACTATGAAAAAGTTGAAGTACTGATTCTGTAGTGATAATAATTATAAATGGGTCTTTTTATTATTAACAATATTAACAATATTAAAAATATGATTGAACGTTAATTTTATAATGTGCTTGTTTCGTTGGATTTATTCTATAAACTTTATTTTCCAATTTATGAATATGAAAAGAGAACACTTTTCCAAATTTGTTATGGGCTTCTTAAAGCTCTGGCAACGTTGTACGAAAACCATAATGACCACACCCTCCGATTACATAATTGGTGATTTTTATCGACCAGGTGACTTCTTATTGGCAAGCGCGTGCGTATGTTCTTTCCTCTCACTTCGTCAATTGACTGATATTGATTTATCCAGTGGTGTTGTTATTGTCAGTTATCTTTGTAATTTCAGTTTTACTTGGTAAAATAGGTAACGTACGCCATTTATACGTTTGACAGATATACGCCATGTTTTTCCTCGCCTCTTACCGACGCCCCGTAGCTTCAGATAAACTTGCCAAACTATACCTAGGCAGGCACGACCAACTTTTCAACATTATCCATCACAAGGTAGCCTATTCTATCAAGATTTAATAGTCAACAACTTATAAATTGGTTTCCAAAAAATAATGATGAAAATTCATGTCAAAATAGAACACAAAAATATATGTATAAGCACTCATTCATGATAAAAATCCTGACATAAAGTATAACTTACACGATTGGATCCCTATATAAAGCATAACTAACTGAATTGGCGCACGAACGTGCAATATATACTGAATTTTGATCGGCCCAAACTGATTGGTTCGCTGAAACAAACCATCCCTCAGCGGAAAAAAAATTTCGCTTGCTTTTTTTTTAATCAACTAATTATGAAAAGGACTATAAGGTATAGGTAGCTCAAACTATTGTTAAATTCAACTACCTATTTCAATGCTTTCAAATACATGCAACATTTTATTCTAAGATATATAACGAAAGATTTTCTCTAACAAAACTCTATCGTCAGAGACCAGCACTGAACCATATACCTAATAAAAACCCACAAACTTCCAATGTTCGTTATAGATGTTAGACTGTCCCGCAGGCAGTCAGTACTTGCCGTCGACTAGCTTCGAGTCGAAGAAGGGGTGGATCCTTCTAAAACCTAAGTTGATAAATTGGGCGCCAGAGAAGTTAAAAACAAGTACTAAAGATTCTTTGAAGATTCTTCAAATTAACCCACAACTCCTCAGTAAGTTAACGATTATGATTCCTCACTAGGAAGGTCATACAGGTATCACAAAATAAAACCAGAAAGTTTCCCTGATTAAAGAATAACTTTAATTATTGATTTGTTTGGACCTAATGTCTCTTTCCAAATGTATGGCATATCTACATAATATGTCAAGTTTACAAACGTCAAAATTTACAAAACCTGGTACTCGGCTGAAGGCTGATAAACCAGGGCGCACAAAAGGCTGAAGGCCGTAAAAGTTAATTCACCCAATTATACAGAACAAAAAAAAATATGAAAAAATATTACATAAATAACGTTAACCAGACAATACTTAGGTATACTCAACCCTACGTCAAGCACTGTTCTAGGTCTAACCCAATCTCTCGAGTACTAACACCGGTGTGTCATCCCAAGGTACCGTAGAGATGGTTAGCTTACTTGAACTATGGAGAATATCCAAGAACCATTAGTTAACGGATCAAGCTTAAAACCAAGTCTACCCCCCTCACTGTTCAGAAAATTTATGAAATACCCAATTAAATTACAAACAAAAGTTAAGTTTACTGAAATTACAGGTGATCAAGGATTATAAGCAATATCAGCTACAACCTACTGGTTGTAGTTATTGTACCCAACAGACAAGATTGCGCAAACGATATCACAATTTTACAAGTTCAATCTAAATATAAAAACCATATATGTTAATAAAATGAAAACCAATGGTACGTACCAGTGGCTGTCCAAATAGGAGCAAACCACAATGTGTATATATATATATAGATATGTATAGGTAAACCTTAGTAGGTACTAAAATTCTAAAATTACGAAAAGTTTATCAAATTTCTAAAAGACTGAAAATTACTTATATTCAAAATTTTTGTATCATAAAAACCCAATTCTACTTCACCAGATGGTGAACTAAATGGTAGGCTTGACGCCTTCACGGAGTCTTGAGATCTAGTAGGAGGCTCCCACGACACTGTCCAAGCTCCTATTCCTATCCCGTAGGTAAACAGCAAACTGATACCAGAATCACCAACTTCCAATATTTTGAGCCAATTACAAAAACCCTAGAACGAAATCATCATTAATCCACTACTCAGCAACTGTGTTCCCTAACCCCAGCTGACTTATATGCCCCCACCCTGTTTACTTTTTCGCATTAACTCCTTCTAACAATTGGAAAACCTTAAAACGATTTACATATTTTCTCTACCTAAAACCATATCTAAAAGTGAAATTGTTTCCCTATGTCATGAAACACCTAGAATTCTCTGATAAAATATCTACTTATAAAATATGATTAAATGTGTATTTACCCAGGTAGGTTCTCCTGAGGTTCTTCAAAAGGGACGTTCGAATATCCTCCACGTGGTCCACAAATCACCAAATCCACAAATCAGGGGAGAAGAAAAAAAATGTATGATCTTGCCCACACTACAAAGAAAACGGGGTTCACGTGTTAATCACAAAAATCCTTTTCAATAAGAGTCATGAACCAAACAACGAATGAAACGAGTACTTACATCGGCAAGTGAGCTCCTAAAACCAAGTCTTCCTTGACAGTTTCAATTATTTTCAATCTAAATTTTAGATCCGATAGAATCGGGTGAAATCCTGGTCATCGGGCCAACTCAACAGTTTAAAATCCTCAATACCATTCCCAGAACCCAGTTTTTCCAATATTTTCCACAACGGGCCGCTAAATCCAACACCTGTTGCACAAATTCAAAATGGCCACGAGGGGTTTTATAAACTCACAGACAAAATAAGTACTGCCTACGAAGACGAACATCTATGATTTCTCGTTCATGAAGCCCTGTCATTCAACACTCGAAACTAAAATTCCCTGAGGGCGATTTTTCGCGTCGCATAGAGTAGGGTACGGTGCAGAGCGGAACTGCGAATACTATTCGTATTGAACTATTGATTTCTATGGCATCTAAGAACTAAATGATTTACGGAGAATGTTTACCGTTACAGATACATTATTCAACAATTTCACACTTTCTCAACTTATTGAAAGATCACAATCTGACCATGTTAAGCAACAATCAGCTACGTCCATATTAAGAATGGACTCATGGTCTTTTAAATATTTCATCTTAGTGTTATTTCTTTTTTATTAGTCTTGCCCAACATATTTCGTATCACAATCATCAAAACTAATTTCACAAATAATACATTCCGGGTCTCTAGCAGCTGTTTCAAAGGATCGTTAGATTTGTAAACTAAATTTAATCCCGCTTTCTTGAAAATGTTCCTTGAACCTTGTATATTTTTATCATATTTTAACTCTGCAGCTGGTTTTCCTCGAGCTGCCACCAGTTATTATCATATCCATTACGCCTTTCCCATGTTAGTGGAAAAAAGAAGGAGTTGACAGTAAGCTATCCAATTTTCATATCAAACAATCACCAAGGTAAATGTTGATTTGATTCAAGCAATCATTTTTCACTATCAAATTATAGCGGTTGGCTGGAAAACGTGTGTTTCAAATTTATTACTATTGCATTGGAGTGGGCTGAGGGCTTTTCTTCAATAACTGAATACCCATAACTTACATACTTCAGCCCAACTGTTACTTTACAGTTCCAGAAACAAACACCTACATTCAGTTCGGGAGCAAGTTGCGATTACGAAAACTTATCCTCGATGGGATGATTTTCACATAAATATGTAAAAGTTTTTACCATAATTTGTGCTTAGTCGATTATATAATATATGTATAGGATAACCACCCTCCTACGTGAGAAAAAAAATTTCAAATTGAAACTATCGTTGATCCGTTATTATCGAAGTATCTGTTTGTTTATAGCGTATTCAAGACAGAAGAACTGGTCAGCTGCCAAATCACTGGTGGAAAGATATTCCGGTGACAAAAAGAGCTAAAAAAAGATCAAGAGATATATTTTCAGCCTAAAGGGACCCGCACTAATATTTGATTAAATTTCAATACTAAGTATGTAGCCCATGCCATACTGAAGAAAAGTAACCATCGTTACTCTCTGAATGCCGGCGTTTGGATTCTACAGGGGCTCAACGTCTAATATTTTGACGATTTTTCAAAAAATCTTGACTTTAATCACCATTGTATCGATCTGAATTTTTATAATGGAATAGTTCACAATATGTGCAAAAAAAGTCCAATTGACAAAAGTTCCTAGAATCAAAACTGGCGGGTATACAGAGGGTTTAACATTGTTTTTGGTAATTTTCATCGAACTTTTTCCTAGAAAATATTCGTTTCCCTGTAGATCCATATGAAATTGATGTTACCAGCAGTACCTGAAAGGGCGATCATATTTTGTATTTAAACTAATCATCCAACTTGAAATATTGGGCAATCAAAAATATATTTTCAATTCCAAAAAAATGTATCTCTTCGTATAATCAGCTTCCACCAATATATTTAGCTAAATTTCTTGATATATGTAGCTGATATATACACAAATGTGTCTGTGCAAATTGATCTGAATTCAAATAAAGTTGCGGCGAGGGCCAAAAAAATATGGGGGATGTTTCGGAATCATTTTGAAATGATATGGTTTTAAATGAAACTAATTGTTTTTAAATGACTCCACAAT